>BQNB010080593.1:0-29887 GCA_026074375.1 Tanacetum coccineum
AAAACCGTTGTATTCATGAGGACCGAGTTGTGGATCAACTTTATTACCAATCCAATAGCATTGAGCGGTTCTTTACCAACATTCGCTTCAATTGTCTTTTCGAAATTAATGAACCAATTGTTCCTCGATTCATTCTAGACTTCTACAGTCAAGTTACCCTTCAAACAAGTGACATCGGTCATCTTCTAATCTCATTCATGATTCAACATGAATTTATCACTATTTTGCTCGTAGAATTCAGCCAAATTCTTAAAATTCCATACAATGGCCAAGTCGTCTTCACAAATGAATGTGATCTCTCATCTCTTGCATTCTTCCAAGAGACCGAGGGACCATATCATACCGATCTCCCTACTCCCGACGTAATTCGTCAATTTCTTCAATTGGAACGCATTGAGTCTAATCGTACTATCAAAAGCAAAAATGTCATTCTCTCACAAAATTAAATTCTTACCAAAGAATTAAGACAAGACATGAAGCATTGGGAAGAACTCATTTGTGAGAATGTTTTTGGACTAGGAGGCCACTGGGACCATCTTTTGGCTTGTCTTGCTCACATGTTGTATTGTATTGTTGCCGAAGAACAATATAATCTTTCTTATTTCTTTGCCAAGCGAATTGTAAATATGGGAAACTAGAAGAGGGGTTGAATAGTTTACCGCTTTTTAATTTAATGTATCATTTGTTTATAAAAACTTAGATTCAACTTTATGTGATCTCAATATGTGCACAATATGAACAATACAACTAAGAAAATAAATGATAACAAGATATAAAATAAAAATGTAATACAAGAGAAGAGAGTTAGAAAGATCAAACCACAACACAAGGATTTATAGTGGTTCGGTAACGAAGCACCTCTTCACCCTACTCTGTTAGGAATACGAAAGTATCGGTCACTTCCATAAATATCATAAGATAGGCTCGTAGTATAGTTTTTGGAAACTTAATAAGGTAAAATGAGCCTAAGCCTACAAAAGCCCACATGGCCTTATGTAGCCGGCCATAGGGAAGTATTTATACCCCTCTTCACACCTTGGAGAGGGTTGGTGGTTCACTTGTTCATTTCTAATCTAATATTTTCTCTTTTCCTTTCTCTCTCAAGTGTTCAATCCTTCCACTCTCTCCTAATTTCTTGTCATTTGATTATGAAGATAAGATACATCATATATTCACAATTGGAAACAAAGCCATGGGGTGATTTTGCTAGGTTTTGTGTGCGTTTTTCTTATTGTTTTAGGCGTGCGTTTGGTTCGAACACTCTACAAAAAATTTCATCTTTTGTGTGTTCTAATACCATAAAGATTAGTACTTTCTTGTTTATCTATCTTAGTATAAGCTATGTTTAAAAGCAAAACTTTGAAAACATCAAAAGTCTTCATCTTTTTAAGTTTTTTTTTGTTCGAACTAGTTTTGTGTCCAAAATCTTGATCCGAAATTTTTTATGTTAAAAATCATAAAGTTTGTGTTTTTATGCTTCTACTAGGGTTAGAATAGCTAGTTGTACAAAAAAAATTAAGTAAAAACGTAAATAATTGTGTTTTAAGTGATTTGAAGTGTTTGAAGACGGCTTTTTATACACATTGTTTGAATTTGATGATTTATACGTATTGAATTCGGCGATTTATACGTTGGTGAATTCGTCGATTTATACGTGTTTGTATTCGGCGATTTCTACGTGTTCGTATTTGGTGATTTATACGTGTTTGGATTCGGCGATTTATACGTGTGTATATTCGGCGATTTATACGTGAGGTAATACGGCGATTTATACGTGTCTAAATACAGTGATTTATACGTCTCCAAAAATCCAGCGATTTATACCTAAGAAATCAAGCGATTTATACCTAAAAAATCCATCGATTTATACCTAAGTTGAAATCTGGCAATTTATACCTCTTGGAAATCCAGCGATTTATACCTGTTTTCAAAAAGTGATTTATACAAGTTTTCGTAATGATTTATACGTTACACTAAGGTGACTTATACACTTACCTTTGTGAGAGTTAAACCATATTTCTTAGAGATTTATACAGTTTTTGTGATATGTTAAAATCCCGTAAAGAATTCATTATTTTCTCGATTTAACGAGAATTGTAAAATCCCATGTAATCTTAAGAATAATTCACTTAAAACAAACAATAATTTAACACAACAACCTCTAATCACTGAACGATCAAAAAGTTATCTTTTCTCATTTAATCAATCAATTCAAAATGACAAATTTAGCGGAATTTATGATCATTGCCGGTGCGGACAACTGTCCTCCCATGTTAGAGAAATATTTTTATGACTCTTGGAAAAGTCGTATGGAACACTACTGGAGAATGGGGAGAATGGGAGAATGACACTTAACTCAGTTCAAAATGGTCTACTTATATGGCTAACTGTTACTAACGCGGATGGTACCACTCGAACAAAGAAGTATGAAGAACTTTCTGCTACTGAAAAGATTCAAGCTGATTGCGATTGCAAAGCTACCAATATTGTTCTTTAAGGTTTTCCACCGGATGTCTATGCTATTGTCAATCATCATAAAGTTGCAAAAGAGATTTGGGACAGAGTTAAGCTTTTGATGCAAGGAATGAAATTGTCATCACAAGAAAAGGAATGTAAATTATATGACGAGTTTGATAAGTTTACCTTTGTAAAGGGTGAAACACTGTATCAGTACTACTGGAGATTTGCACATTCTCATCACAACACGAATGTTATTCAATATGTCCAATGAGAGAGTTTAAGTGAATACAACTTTCTGAACATCTATCCACCTGAATGGAGTAATTTGTGACGATGTTAAGTTGGCAAGAGTTTTACATACAACAAAACTAAAATCAAGGGGTATTCATACTTAACAACAGAGTACATGCGAATGAACTCGCTTGATGTGTGAACGTTACCAAGATCCTCTTGCATTTGTTGCTAACTACAATCAACCACCACCTTAACTTACCAACTACCACTCTTAATACAATCCTACACACGTTCCTCAACAAACAAACAACATGATTCTACAAGTTCACTCTGCTCAATCTTTCTTACAAATGTATCTACCTACTCATCCATCTTAAACACAAATAAATATTTCATCCGTTCAACCATCACATTCATATCAGTCTCAAATGAATCATCAAACCTCACCTCTTCCACAAATTGCTTACAATTCACCTCAACCTTCAACACAACCATTGACTGAGTTCCCTCAAATGGACTAAGGTCTTGTTATTCTTGTGTTTAATCCAGGAGATGATCCAATTACCTGTCTTAATAAGGCAATGGCTTTTCTGACTCTTGTAGCTTCTTCAAGGTTCCCTTCAACCAACAATCAACTTAGAACTTCCTCTAATCTGAGAAACCAAGCCATAATTCAAGACGATAGAGTTACTGTGCAACAAGTTTAGGAGAGGCAAGGATAGAGTTGTGCTGGTAATAGTTATAAGGGTAATGCTACTAGTTCAGGGGGGAAATAATAAAGGAGGACAGGCTAGGGTGGTTAAGTGTTATAATTGTCAAGGTAAAGGTCACATGGCTAGGCAATGTACTCAGCCAAAGAGGCCAAGGAATGCTTCATGGTTTAAGGAAAATTCAATGTTGGCTGAAGCACTAGAAGCTGGACAAATTTTGGATGAAGAACAACTAGCAATTCTTACAGATCCAGGTATTCTAGAGGGTCAAGCGTTCAGACAACCATTCCAAACACTGATGCTTTCCAGACTGAGGATCTTGATGCTTATGATTTTGACTGTGATGATGTCTCGAATGCAAAAGCGGTTCTCATGGCTAATCTTTCCAGCTATGGTTCTTATGTTCTCTTAGAGGTACCTCATTCTGAAACTTCTCATAATGATATGGATAATCAAAGTGTACATGCAATGCAGGATTTTGAACAAACACCAATTGTTGATTTTTCAGATAATGAGATAACTAGTGATAGCAATATCATTCCGTACTCTTAGTATTTGCAAGAAACACAACTGGCAGCTGTTCAAGATACTAATTTGTATGAACAACATGATTCAATGATTTTATCTGTGATTGAACAAATGTCAAAACAAATGATTAATCATGTTAATAACTGGGAAAAAGCTAATCAAGAAAAGAATAATGAATCAGTAACCGCTGAGCTTGAGAGATACAAAGAACGAGTCAAAACTTTTAAACAACGTCTTAATGTTGATTTAAGCACACGTAATAAAATGATTGATTCTCAAATGGATGATATGATACAGGAAAAGCTTGCACTTAAGCAGCAAATTAACTCACTTGAACAAAAATCTTTCAAATCAAATCAAAGAAAAGGAATCTTTATTGCAAACATTTACAGTTTTCAAAAGAGAATCTAAAGAAAAGGAAAATAAGTATATAGACAAAGAAATTGATTTAGAAAAGAATATTAAGGAACTAGATAATATTGTTTATGAAGTGGGTCAATCTGCTCAAACAGTGCACATGTTAACAAAGCCACAAGTTTTTTATGATAATGCTCATAAACAAGCTCTAGGGTATCAAAATCCATTTTATCTCAAGAAAGCTCAGCGGATTAAACCAACCTTGTATGATGGTAGTGTTATTTCTGATAAACATGTTCAATCCTGTGGTTTGTTATGAAGAGACATTGAATTTAGAAGAAGTCATCGATCCCTAATGCTTGCAAAACAAAATGACCCAATTTCAAAAGAAAAGAAAGTTACTAAAACTCTAATTAATTATTCTGAGTTAAATCGATTATCTAAAGATTTTGGTAAAATAATTTGTCCACAACAAGAACTGTCTATGAGCAAGCTTTCTGTACAACTTCACACCATAATACTGACCAAATCGGCTTCGTCACCTGTCTAAATTGATGCTTCTTGATAAACACTCGGTAATCCCTGTTAATACAAGCCTTAAAAGCTTAAATACCATCTTGGCCAATTTGACATTGTGGTGAAAAAACGGATTACACCTGATGCTATAACAGAAGAGAATGGGGGTTTAAACACACAAAAACTGTTGTTCTGAATGAAATAATTCCATATTTAAAGACCTTAAAAGACATATTCAATGTGTTCGATAAAGATCTTTTAAATGAGTGACGGAAGAACAAAACTGTTTTTAAACCAATGGAAAGCTGTTGTTCAACAGTATTTTGTAGACAAAAAGTGTTTTGAAATTCAAAACAAAGAATTTTTTCTTGAAAATGATCGACTCTTACAAAAAATCATGTCTCAAGATGTTATGATATGTGTGATGAATTCCACTGCTTTTTTTGATGATGTGAATGTGGAAATGCAAAGTAGTGAATCTTGTGTGAAGTGTGTAGATCTTGATGCTGAGCTTTTCAACAAACAAAATACGTATAATGATCTTTCGAAAAGTTATTCACAACTTGAAAAACATTGCATTTCTCTTGAGTTAACAATGCAACTCAATCAAGAAATTTTTCAAAAGGATTCATGAAGTAATAATCAAAATGATCTTGAAATTCCAGAATATTTTGAAAATAAAGATTTGAAAGCTCAGCTACAAGCTAAAGATACTACAATCTGTAAGTTAAAGGAACATCTCAAAATGATGAGAGAAAATGAAAAGGAAGAGAAAGTCAAACATGAAATGGATGAAATTGAGACCATAAACATTAAATTGGAGCATAGTGTGGCAAAATTAATTTCTAAAAACGAGCGTTTACATAAAGAAATTGAGCATTTGAAAAAGATTTACATGATTCGATTAAAAAGATGCATGCTTTCTCTAAAGAACACGGTGACTCTTTGATTGCTCAATTGAACTCTAAATCGATGGAAAATGCAGATTTAAAACATCAACTTCAAGACAAGGTTTTTGTGATTACATCATTGAAAAACGACTTACGAAAATTAAAAGGGAAAGAAACTGTTGAAAATGCTGCACAAATACCAATTGCCACCACTATTGCTTCAAGCATGTTCAAGCTAGACTTAGATTATTTAGCTCCTAGATTATTGCAAAATAGGGAAGCTCACATACACTATCTTAAGCATACTCAGGAACAAACTGACATACTTCGAGGAATAGTCGAACAAGCTAAGGCAAAATAACATATAGATAATGCGTTAGACCTTGCCTGTAAGCATGCCACACGAATTCAGTATTTACTTGTATATGTTCGAGATACGTGCCCTAATGCGATTAAACTTAGTGAGAAAAAGGTTGCTATCACACCTATGAACAAGGTCCAGAAAGTTAGGTTTTTTGAACCTCTCACATCCTCAAGCAACATCAAACAGGTAGAGTCATCTAAAACATTTGATTCTAACACACCTGTGTTGTCTTCTACATGATTAAAGTGTTCTACTATTACTTGCAAATCACAGCCTACAGGCAATAAAAAGAATGATAAGATCTTGCAAAAACCAAGTAGCAACAGGAATAATAACGTAGAAGTCCAACCTAGGAAAGTGAATAAAAAGAATCATGTTAAAGAACCTATTTGTGATGACAATGTTAAGCATGCTATGTTAAATGCAAATTCTTAGTTAATTTGTGTTAAATGTATGCAATGTATGTTTGATGCAAATAATGATGTGTATTTCCTTGATTTTGTGAATGATATTAATATGCATGCTAAATCTAAATCTAAGTCAAAGAAAAGACAAATGCATAATATTTGGAAACCTACGGGTAAAGTGTTCACTGATGTAGGACTTAAGTGGAAACAATCAGGAAGACTTTTTTACTATAGTTGGTAAACTCGTGCCATTTAACAGGATCACTCCCAAGAATTGTGCCATCTTAAGGAAACCACTTCTAATTCAGTTGAAACACCAAAACCAGAGATTAAAGTCTATAGTAGAAGACCTAAACAAATAAAATCATTAGGTTCGAGTAAAAATGCTAAGATTGTAGAATCTAAGATTGATAACAACTCGAAACCTAATCATTTGTGGGGATCCAATGCTACAGATGTTCCATCTTCTTCTTCTCTTGTCAATGATAGGTTGTCCAGATTGTTCTCTGGTATCTAGACTCTAGATGTTCAAAACATATGACAGGGAATCGCTCTCAACTCATGAACTTAGTCAGTAAATTTCTAGGAACTGTTCGATTCGGAAACGACCAAGTTACAAAGATAATGGGATATGTTGACTATTAGCTGGGGAATGTAATTATCTCAAGGGTGTACTATGTTGAGGGTCTTGGACATAACTTGTTTTTTGTTGGACAATTTTGTGACGCGGATCTTGAAGTCACTTTTCGGAAACACACTTGCTTTATTTGGAATTTAGAAGGTGTTGATCTACATTCAGGATCCATAGACATAAATTTATATACAATTTCTCTTGACATGTTAAAGACTTCTCTGATCTATATTCTATCAAAAGCATCAAAGACTAAGAGCTGGTTATGGCACCATCGATTATGGCATCTTAACTTCAGTACTCTTAACAAGCTATCTAAAGACGGTCTTGCATGAGGCATTCCAAAACTTAAATTTTAGAAAGATCATCTGTGTTCTGCATGCGAATTAGGAAAAAGAAAGAAATCCTCTCATCAACCCAAGGCTGAAGACACTAATCAAGAGAAACTATATCTGTTGCATATGGATCTTTGTGGCCTAATGCGTGTGGAGAGTATTAACGGGAAAAAGTATATCTTGGTGATTATTGACCATTACTTATGATTTACTTGAGTTAGATTCTTGAGATCAAATGACGAAGCTCCTGACGCTATCATTAAGTGCATAAAAAAATTTCAAGTTTGTTTGAATACCACAGTCTGTAATGTTAGAACAGATAATGAAACAGAATTTGTCAATCAGACTCTTCGTGATTTCTATGAAAATGTCAGCATTTTGCATCAAACTTCTGTTTCTCGCACTCCTCAATAGAATAGCATTGTGGAAAGGCGAAACCATACTCTTGTAGAAGCTGCTCATACAATGTTGATATTTTCAAAAGCTCTATTATTTCTGTGGGCAGAAGCAATCAAAACAGCTTGTTATACCCAAAACCGTTCCTTGATCCGTCTTTGCTACAACAAAACTCCTTATGAGATGATGCACGATAAGAAGCTGGATTTATCATTTCTTCATGTCTTTGGTTCAATCTATTATCCTACCAATGACAGTAATGATTTGGGTAAACTAAATGCAAAGGCAGATATTGGTATTTTTGTTGGATACGCGCCTGCAAAGAAAGCTTTCAGAATCTATAACAGAAGAACCCATAAAATTATGGAAACAATTCATGTAACATTCTATGACCTGACAGCTATGGCTTCTGAACAATTCGGTTCAGGACTCGGGCTTCAATCTATGACTCCTGCAACAACCAGTTCAGGACTCGTTCCAAACCCTATTCCTCAACAACCTTGTATTTCACCAAATAGAGATGATTGGGATCGTTTGTTCCAACCAATATTCGATGAATACTTCAATCCTCCAACCATTGCTGTTTCTCCAGTTCCAGTAGCTGCTGCACCAAGAGCTGTTGATACAACTGAATCACCAGTGTCTACGTTAATTGACCTAGATGCACCATCAACAAGTATGCCATCAACACAAGAATAAGAACATTCTCTAATTATTTCTCAAGGTTTTGAAGAATCACCAAAAATACCACATTTTCATGATGATCCACCTTTATATATTTCTTAATGCATGATTCGACTTCTCAAGGGATTGCATCGAATGTAAGACCAACCCACACCTTTTTTGAACATTGGTAGATGGAATAAGGATATCCTAATAGCAAACGTGATCGTGATCCTTATTGTTCTGTCTCATGAGAAAGCAACTCGTAGTGACGCATTGTGTGTTATTTTAAGCCTTCTAACTTCTGTTGAACAAAGATACTTAATCATATGCAATGACCAAACATAATGGATAGATGCAATGCAGACAGAAATTCATGAATTTGAAAGTGCTACAGTTAGGGGAATTGGTAGTTGTGTCCAAACAAAATATTGTTGATCAAACTAATATATTTACAAGGTCAAGTCAGACGATTTGGCAGGGCACTAAAGATATAGGAAAGGACTAGTTGACTCAGGATTCAGGCAAGCGGAGGGGTATTCTTTTTCAGGAATTATTTTTAGCGGTTGCAAGAATAGAGGCCATCCATATGTTCATAGCAAATGCGGCCAACGAGAATATGATGATCTTCCAAATGGACGTCAAAATGACTTTCTTAAATGGCGAGCTCAACGTAAGAGGTTCGGTTTCTCAACTCGAAGGATTTGTGATTAGGACAACCATCGCATCGTGTGAAAGCTTAAAAGGCCCCTTAATGGTCTCAATCAAAGCACCAATGATGCTATGACATGCTTTCAATTTTTCTTATCTCACATCATTTCTACAAAGGTGCAGTGGATCAAACTCTTTAATGGAAAAGCAAGAAAACAACTTATTACTGGTATAAATTTATGTTGACGATATAATATTTGCATCCACTAATACTACTTTGTGTAATGAGTTTGCTAATCTGATGACCACTAAGTTTAAGATGTCAATGATAGGGGCAGATGTCATTCTTTTTAGGATTACAAATTTCTCAAAGTCCTAGAGGCATCTTCCTAAACCAGTCAAAATATGCTTCTAAAATTATTAAAAAATATGGTTTGTTGACTAGTGATTCTGTAGACACACCTATGGCAGAAAAGAATAAACTGGATAAAGATCTACAGGGGACACCAGTTGATGCTACACTTTACCGTGGCATGATTGTATCCCTTATGTGTCTGACATCCAGTAGACCCGACCTTATCTATGCAGTCTGCTTATGTGCCCAATATCAGGCAAAGCCTACCGAAAAGCACTTAAATGCGGTTACACGGATCTTTCAATACCTAAGGGAACCATTAACATGGGTCGCTGGTACTCGAAGGATACCGGTATGTCTCTAACAGCATATTCAGACGCATATCACGCAGGGTGTCAAGACACTAGACGCAGTACATCAGGAAGCGCTCAATTCTTAGGTGACAAACTTGTTAGCTGGTCTTCCAAGAAATAAAAGAGCACTGCGATCTCGAGTACAGAGGCTGAATATATTGCCTTATCTGGGTGTTGTGCTCAAATCCTATGGATGCGTTCACAGCTAACAGATTATGGCTTTTAATTCAATAGGATTCCTCTGTACTGCGACAACAAAAGTGGATTGTGTTATGCTGCAATAATGTTCATCACTCAAGAGCTAAGCACATCGATGTACGCTACCATTTTATAAAGGAGCAGGTGGAGAAGGGAATTGTGAAACTTTACTTTGTTCAGACGGAATATCAACTGGCTGACATCTTCACCAAACCCTTGCCAAGAGAAAGATTCAATTTCTTGATCGAAAAGCTCGGTATGAGAAGTATGTGTCTGGAAATGCTTAAACGTCTGACAGAGGAAGAAAAAGAGTAATGGTGGTAACTCGTAATATATCCTATGTATTATATGTATATATGAAAAACATAAAAACCAAAAATATTTTTCATTTTATATAATTTTTTCAAAAAAAAGTAAATAAAAAATTAAAAAATACAAAAAATAAAAAATAGTTATTTTATGACATGTTTTCGAGCATCGATAATATTTACGGCTTTAGAAATGTCATTCAAGAATGACACAAAGCTGTAAATAAAGTTTGAATAGAAAATATGTCATATGGCTTGTTATTATTTCAGATAACAACCCGCTCATAATCTTAAAGGCAAGTATTTTCAAAATAAAAGCTTTGCCTCACAACGGGAAATTTAATTTTCTCGGAAATGAATTACTTCATATTCATTCAAAGACTTGTGTTTAATTTGCAACACAACCCGTGCTTTCTTTATCCATAAGTGTACGTGTCAGTGCGCTTATGTGTCAAAATAAGAGAAATCTTATTTTTCATGGTGTTGATTTTTTTCAGAAATAAAATAATCATCTCTGTAATTCATTAAAAATGATTTTTCAAGGCATTTGACCACTCAAACAACGACTATAACTCTTTAAATAGAAAATGGGTCATTGTTTGAGGGGGAGAAAATGTCAAATTTCTTCTTTAAAAACATCAAGGAATAAATGGTAAAAGGTTTTAAACAATAACGAGTTAACAATTAAAGGGGAGTTAATTAAGTTTAACTTATTTGTGCCTTAAATGTTATGTGTTTATGCCTTTAGGGAGTAAATAGTAAAAATAAGTAGCTAAGCATTTTAGGGTGAACTTTAGGGACTAATTGTGCCTTTAGGTAAACTATAACGTGCATTATTAAACTTATTTAGGAATATAGACTTAGGATTGTTTAGAAATAATCAACTAGTTTTAATAGCCTTGAAGTTAATTCTCACGGGATAGATCTAAGCTTAGTTTTACCTCAAACCCGATCTCAAGAATGTGTGCGTACAAGGTTTTGCTGATTTCGAGGTGTCGAAACCAGCAAGGGGGAAGGCGTAGATGTATCCTTGATAGAGTCCATGGCCTTCTTTTGAAGTCACCTTCTTTAAATTTTAGGCCTTTCTTTGTTTCTTTTGGGTGCACTATTTCAACCTCATAAGGAAAGAGACATCTCATCATCATTTAGTATGCATCATTTGAGTTCCCAGGGGAGAGTGTTAGGAGAATAATTATTTAAAATATGAGAAGAATTCTTTCTGATTCAATAAATGCTTCCTCAAACGGTTAATCACTAAGCTTATTCTTAAAAAGAGTAGAAATATTTGATAAAAGAGAACACAATGTGTTGATAAGTATGATGATTCCTTAAGTTAGTCAGTATTCTGCAGAAAGAAATAAGTACATTCGGGACTTAGTTGACTTAGGTGTTATCATTTCGACTACTTAAAAGGAATAATTGTGACATTTGGGACTTAATTGACTTTGGTGTTTCAATTTATATCATCTATATCATATAAGGAGAAATGCGGACATCTGGGACTTAATTGACTTTGGTGTTGCGGTATCAAATTCTTGAAAGGGTTAAGTATGTACTTCGGATATCTGGGCTTTATACATCAAGACTGCTTGATGCGGGTTCCAATAAAGTTCTAAATCTACTCAAGAAAGGATTGCTGGTTTAGGGAGAAGCTAAGACAACTTCAACACCAACACACCAACCTCACAAGCTCAAGTTACATATGTATCTGAATCTGTTATATCCTCGAAGGTTGATGCAAAGACTTTCATAACTTGGAAAGAAAGTTGAAGCAACGCTGAAGAGTGCTTGAACAGAGAAAGATCAGATTGACAACTTCTTGAAAGAAAGAAGGTTAATGAGGAGCTTAGAAAGTTCGTTGGTGGGAGTTTGTACGAAGGAAACCTACGGCTGCGTCAAAAGAACCATAAGATTCTATCATATGATGTTCTCATCATTCAGGTCAAACCTCGTATATAATAATCTTGTGAATATATAAAGTGTAGACTTAATGGTGATAATAAGGTGTGCTCGAGTACAAATTTTTCAAGAATTTCTTAGTAAATTCAAAAACTTTCAAATAATTGTACTCGGCACCATCTTATAATCCCTCACAAGTTGAGGGGGAGCAAATATGTTCCAATCTGCTAGACTATCTCATTTTGTCCCCGAACGGTTAATCAATTGATATCCAAAATATCAAGGGATTAACATTTTGGATAAGGGGAGAAAATGTGATTAACCTGGACTTAATGTATATTGACAGAAGTGATCAAATAAAATGGACTCAATGCACTTCACACTTAGCATGTACTACGATTACGATGCACATGTTAAGGGGGAGCTTTTAGTGATGATGAAAAACTCTCAAAGTGTAAATCTTTTGATATTTATATCAAACACTTTGATTGAAATTTTCAATGTTTTTGGAAGGATCGTGATGAAATACCCAAAAGACCGACCATGTTCTTAAATTTATGAAGTTATAAGGCGGTTAGGCTTAGGTATTCAAATCCCATGATCCAGCCAGAACCGGAGGGATCTACCCAGGGATATCCACTAGTTAGTGTAGAAGTCCTTAGGTATGATTAAAAAGGAGAAAAAGTGAGAATAGGGAATAATGCCGACTGAGATGGAGCTAACACTGGAACAAACCCAACAAGGTGTTAGTTATGAAGTCTCGGTAAGCATTGAAGGGGTTGAAGAATGAAAAAGAAATGTAAGGATAAAGGGTGAAAATAAAGAAGCCCTCCATACACTTAGGCAGAAACCGGGTCAATACATATGCTGTCAGAAACACTCAGGTGTTGTCTGACATTGAAGACAGTCATGGACCCAGTGACGCTATGCACAAACCCCTCCCAGCCACTCAAAGTCGGAAAGACTTTGTTTCAAAACTCACGGAGATACACTCATTTCTATTGACTTTCTCACTCCGAGTTAGTTGATATTAAAAAGGTGGCACTCAGCTCCAGCCTCTGATCACTAAAATTAAAAGTGCACTATTGAGTCTAGAGCCAAAAGAGATCATCCATTAATCTCATTAGGACACTTGTCATAATTTAGCTTGTTATCTCACACAATGTGAATATCAAGTAATATCATTAGAGTCCTACGCAAGATCCTTGTGATTTTGCCAGAACATCCGAGTGATACTTAGGTATTCACAATGAAGATGGAAATCCTGCTTGAGCCAACATCAAACAAGCTCATGGTAGGTGACTTGTGCGATTTTCATTCACAATGCGCGAAGATGGAAATTCCTGCTGTGATCCAACATCAAACAAGCTCATGTAGGCTAGACGGAATTGTGCGATTCTATACAATCGAACTTTGTGACAACATGGAAAGAAACGATGGTGCCAATCTAATAAAGAATCAAACTTGTCTAGGATATGAAATATTAGACCGTTGATGATGGAATTTTTGAAATATTAACACTCTCGATAGTGTCAAAAACACTTTTATAAAGTGCCGACAACGTTGATTTGATTTTCAAATCTATTTTTTCGATTTCAAATCGTGAGATAGTAACAACGACTTGGTTTCACTCTATCGTCTGTCTGCTTGAGACATTCCTATAATGAGACAACATGCTCTGTGTAGTTTGATGAATCACTACTATGCAAATGTATTAGAAAAGAGTCTATACTTCACTAGAAACTTGTCATGGAGATTCTTCTTAATTTGAATCTACCTAGATCACAAGTCAGCTACTCCTCATGATTCAAAGGTTACTTCAACCAAACACATGGGCGAATGACAAAAGCTACATAATCGTACCCCTAATAAACCGCTTATTTTCTAACTGTTTTAATGCAATGATACTTAAAGATGGGGAAGGTACTGATTCCATCTGACTTACAAATTCACTTATAACACATGCTCATACCCGAACCGACAAACAATATACATCACAAAAGCTCAAGATCATGTCTTTCAAAGACTTCCGCTACTCTGATAGCCAAGTACATCTTTCTGACTAGGTCGACGAGAAGTATTAAAGTCAAAGAATTTCAAATAAGTTTCTGTCACTCTGATACCGAACGTCTTTCTCGAAGTGACGAAGTATTAAAGTTAAAGAATTTTAAGAAAGATGCAACATTAAAGCTTTCTAAGTCAACAAATCAAGAATAGTATGAGCATGTCGGTCCAGAAGTCACAAGATCACAGGATAACAAAGTCACAAGATGGCAAAATGAGATTATGCTTGGTTGATGATCTCACAGTGCTCAAGATTACATCTCCACTTACAAGTATAGATAAAGGAACAAGCTCGAGCCTAAAGTCAAAGATTACTACAACATTATTCCACAGAGAGAAAGCAAGTTTATGAGCTTAAAGACTAACGAGACATAACATAGTAAGCTAGTTTTATAATTTTGTAAAATGGAGTGACATCCCTTAGGGTAGATGTCTTGGAAACAAGAAAAGTATGCAGGTCACTTCCAAGTGTAATAGGCCTTAGGCTCTAGTTTAAACAAATGATGAAGCTTAGTATCTTATATGCGCCCAAAGGTCCATGGGAAGCTTTAGTAATGCCCATGGCCGGCATGTAAGTCAGTATAATACCTCTTCATGTCTTGGAGAGGGTGGTTGGTTGTTTCATTTTTCTCATTTCACACACTTAATAATATTATTATCTTTCTCTCTCTAGAAACATTCCAACCCACTTCTCTCTCTAGTTCTTGCATAATATCATTAAAGATTACTAGTATTCTTCAATCTTGCACCATTTTTCAATCAACAATAGTGCAAGCTTAAGTAACAAATTTGGAGGATTTTACTTCAGTTTCAAGTTTGGTATATCGAGTTTACTTCACCAAGTGGTCATAGCAATAGCTGACAAAATACGAGGTTGGTAAGTTAGCCAGAGAGTTTAAAGGTTGAGATGTAATCATCAATTCTCACGGGATATTATTATGCTATTCCAAGACAAAGGTACTTCACAGTCTAAGCAAAATTCTCAAAGTTCTTCAACGACATTCATATACAAGACCTTGATTATACCAAGTTTTCTTGATTCTTTCTTCATATCCTCTACGGTTTCTGAAGACAAGAGGGTAATGGTTTGTTTGGATCTTAAGATTTGTGCTTAAGATAAGAACTTCTCGAGTATATGTGCGTACACAACAATGATGATTTCAAGAGTCCACAATCATCATGGGAGAAAATGTGTACATCGGGGAAATGTGTACTTTGTTGTTATCAGGTCAACTTCTAGGGGGAAGTAGTGTATACTACTTTACCTAGTATGGTTTGTGAAGTATTCTGCATACATGAGAAGAATTGTTACTAATTTCTTGCATGTACCCCCGAATGAATATTCACCAAGACCCAATGACAAGTAGCAGTAGTATTTGGTGTGGTTTTTATTCTACAAAATTCTGCTATGCATGTTACTGACAAATAGAAGATGGTTGAAGCTACATCAAAGTTTCAGATTCTGCTCAAGATAGGGATGTTGGTTTGGGGGGAAGCTGATTCAGAAACTTCGTTAAAAAGGAGTCTATGAAGAAAGCTTTTCAAGACACGCTGCATGATTTGAGGGAAAGTTAATCTAACTCATGCATACTACAATGGTTGAACAAGTAAAGACAATGAAGATCCAAGCTGGAGTACAAGTTTTAAGAACAAAAGACAAAGACGTCATCTTCAGCATTAGAAGCGCTTTGGAAGACACTCTTTTGTTGTAGTTTGTACTTGTTAGGAACATTGTAAGTAATTCTGTATGTCCACATATTGGGAGAAGATTGTTAGCCTTAACATATGTCGACTTATACGCAACTACAATAGTTTAATATAGTTGTGTCGGATAAGAACTAAAAACGTCAAGTTAGTATAGTTAGGCGACACATAGGACTATTGTATCTTACACAAGGTGTGTGTTTGTGTGTTTCTCTCCTCCCATCACACACACATCTTTCCATTTTTTCTCATTCTTAATAATATGGCTACGTATTTGTTTAATCCTCCTTGACCTTCGAATCGTTGTATTTGGCTGAATATTTATTGTTAACAAGGTGTTTATAAAAATAGTGTCAAATGGATAATTTATCATCAAGTACCAAAGTTGGTAAATTCTAGATTATAACAGTGTCAGGAAATTGTCGTATCTTTCAAACTACATGTCTGTTAGAGCTGATTCAAATGTCAAAATTTAAGTTAAAGAGTCCTCTACAAGTTTTCTTTTTACACCAACATTGACTTTTATACAAATTTTAAGAGTTATAATCCAATAAAATATGGTATGCAGTTTTTGACCACTTTCGCCCTTTATTTTCTTGTTTAATCATCGAGTATCGTCACGACGAGTGCCACCTAGGGAATCGAAGCTAAAACATAGCTCTACATGCCTATATTTTTTCTCTAAGCTCAAGGTTCACGAATTTTTACGGAATACTCAATCTTTCTTATTGATCAAATCTGTCCAATTCAAGTGTGTCAAAATCACATTTTTACCAAGTTTCTTATCTCAAATCTTTAAGTACAATGACAAATATTTGCAAATAAATACATAAATATGAAAAGTATATATATACAATCTCATAAAATTACATAAAAGAATATAAATAAATTACAAGAGAAAATAAGAAAAACAATGAAAATCAATCCTTACAAAAAAAAGAAAATGATGATGGTGATAAATAGGAGTTAACCAAAGCCTTCCACTAGCTCTTTAACCCAACTAAAATTCTTGTATGAACCCTTATTTACTCTTGAAGAACATACACCTTGACCCTAGAAAAATGAATCTTGATTGAGCTAGAAGATATTAAAACTAAAGAACACTGACTAGTCTTTAAACCTTTAAATGATATCGCTAGTGAAAATTTTGATGGAAATGGTGAATGTGGTGGTGAAGTGATGGAGGAAATGGAGGAGGATGAGGGAAATAAGTGAATGAAATATGAATGAATGAAGTTTTGGTAGGATAAGGCTAAAAGGTCATGCAAAATGAATAACACAAGTGTCCTTATGGTTAATTGTATTAAGCCAACACATGAGCTAAGGTGGCATAAGCATGCATTAAGAGATGTGTGTGATATACTCATGGGACAAATGTCCCATGAGGTGTGTCACACACAAAATTTTCTTAGTTAAATTTGTTAAAATTTGGTATAATTGAGTATATTTAGGGCTAATGGGTAAAAAGTTAGGGTATTGTAAGAGTTTAGTCGCAACCACGAAGAGTAAACGTACATGTTAAAAATAAAATTACAACATATAGGGTACATATGTAAAACAATAAAAATACGTAAAGCATGTAGACTAATATTTAGTCTAAAGTCGGGTTCGCATTTAATGTGCGTTTAATGTACTTTCCATGACGTACGCGGCAAGATGTGAAGGTATACGCCAAAGTGAAAAAAGTAAAAATACAACATATATAAAATACTTATGTAAAATGATAAAAATGCATTAAGCATGTAGACTATATTTAGTCTAGAGGCGGGTTAATCTTAAATGTACATTTTACGATGTACGCGAAATAACCTATCCGGTTACCCGTAAAAATTAATTTTGCGAAATTAAAAAAAAGTTAAAATACGAGGTTAAATAATGATTCGAAAAATACGAATTGTTACACTCTCCCCACCTCAAAGGAATTTCGCCCTGAGATTCAATTGGTCCTACTGATAGGAAGCATAACTAATAGCCTAATAGCAATAAGTGTATAGAAGTATCCCAAAAACCTGAGCCTTACCCATCCTCAAGGAAACTCATCAAAAACCTTAAGCTGTGTAACAACTAAAACCTAACTTAATTTCACAACTCATCAAACAAGAACTGTCTTAAAATTAAATTATGAGTTGTTACACATCTCAATGTTTTTAAAGAATCGGCTCGACTTTGGCGATTACTCAATAATTAAAATCAAACAAAAACCATATGGTAAGAATCCATTCAACGGAATCCATGGGCAGGGCGCTACTTCCCCATATAGTACTAGGCGCTACTTCCCAAATTGTACTATTCACCCATGATCCAAATGCAACCAAACAACAACGAGTCACGTAATAATACTCAAAATAGAACCAGGAGCCACCACCCGAAGATATACTAGGAGCCACTACCAAAAGATATACTGGGAAACACTACCTAAATATATACTGATAATCCATATTCCAAATACACACATAAATGCACACACATATAGCAATACAATAACACATACTCTTACAAATCAATTTTAGTTGAAACCATATAAAGGCATTTAAGAGTGCATTAAGATATGTAAGTAAGCCTTATACATCATAATAGTTTTATGCCACGAATGGCCTTCTAACAAGTCGATACGACTATTAGGATGCATCAAAATAACCTCTAAACACACTGTTGAGATGTACCCAAAATAGGTTTCCAACAAATTCACTACCAACTGGAGCTCAACTCCTAATTGGAGCTAAAACTATTTGCTTATCAAAGTCATGTAGGAATCATAGTCTTATAGAAATTGACCACTAATACACATAAGGTCACCCACAAAAGTAAAGTGATTATTCCAGCTTAAAGTATCTGAAAAGATAACCTTTGAGTTTTTCTAGGATTGTTGAGTTCTTTCCAATAGACTCATGGATAATGTCGAGTGGTGTCAATTGTCTATCTCCTATCCCTGACCAACAAAGTGGTGAATGGAATGGAATGCCGATACAAGGCTTCACAAGGAACGCCTTTAGTGTTAGTCGTGTAGAGAATAATATAGGAGAACTCAACTAAGGTAACCAATTGTCTCAACCCTTGTTAACTTGAGTCACACCTGCCTAAAGCGTGTATCTTAAATGATATATGTGAGTACTCTATGACATGAAAAGGTTTCATAGATGTAAATTAGGGCAAGTCTTTCCGTATCCTAAATTTCCTTAATAGGATTGAAATGCACATATATTATTAATCAATCCATTAATGCTTCAATCGAGTCATTTCCTTAATGTCGTTCGAGGCTATTTGGTTAACATGTACTCGGTTATTTGTTCTGAATTCCTACAGAAATCTTAGGTGGTTGTAATGATATGGATGGCTTAAGGTATTCGGCCTTGACTCTCGATCAAGTCAAGCACGATTCATCACACATAGCGTTATCCTTCTATATTCTTGACCACCGATAGTATTCCTTTGTATCCTTGTACATCTTATCAGCCCTAAGAGGATCGAAATCTAGATCTATGGACTGCCACCATAATAACCTAACTCAAATCGCTAGTTCTTGGGGTTCAAGCTCTTTCGTTAAAGTGTCGATCTCCATCAGGTCAAATTCTAAATCACATCATTCGATCCTTTCCTTTCCTCAAGCGAATTCATCAAACACCATAAGCTGAGTAACAACTTGAGTCTAACTTAATCTTACAACTCATCAAACAAGAACTGTCTCGAGATTAAGTTATAAATTGTTAAAGAGCTTAATGTTTTTGATAAATTTACTCAATTCTGAGGTTGCTCAAAATCAAATATTGTAACGCTGATGGGGTGTTTAGAGAAATCAAGGGATGTTCTGAGTTTTTTTAAATGGATTAAGATTTATAAATTCTTCCCATTATTCGTGGGTTGTCTTGACGCGTAAGTGATAACCTTGTTTCTCTTTATTTGTACACAATCTAATCCTTCGGTTGATGTATCGTAGTATACCATGAAATTTTCTATTTCCTCATGAAATGCTAAGGTCGGCGCGTTGGATAATCTATGGTTCAACATTTAAGAGGCTTCTTTTGTTTGTTACCTGAAAAATGTTTTTAGCATAGTTACCCGATACCATTAGTGACTGAGAGATTTTGATAAGTTTGAATAGATTGTTGATTATAGCCGGGTAACATGGAAATCAACGGGGTTATGAAGGGGTATTTGCTGCTTAAGATCCACAAGTATGCGGAGTCTTAACTGGAACGGGTACGGTAATATGTAGGCTCAAGAATTGTTCATGATCTTTTTTGTTTCACAAATAAATTAGTATATCGTTGATAAGTAAGGTAACAAATTTATCAGCTTAAGGTCTCTATGCCTTGCTCCTAAAATCCAAGAATACATTTAGCACGTTTGTTAGTAAGAATGACGAAACTAAGAATCACGACGGGCGTATTTAGTCCTATATGTTGTCTTAGGGATATTCTCATGACGAACTCTAAGCTGTCGATTCTGTTATCAAGGGTCGATTGTTTTGAAAGGAAAGAAATGTTTAACACTGCTAAATTTGTCTAGGTCATTAACTAGGGGAATTGGGTATTGATTATTTGGTTTTCAACTTGTTTAATTTCTAAAAATCAAGGTACATTCGTTAATAAAAAGGATGAAAAGGCGTAGGCGAGATGGTGTAATTTAGAGAGAAGTGTATAGAGAAAAACGGAAGGTGTTGAAGGGTTGAAATAAAGAATTCTTACATGTGTCTATTGGGAAGTGAGGTAATCTTGTTAGGTCTTTGGAAGGTCTCGGTCAATCGGAAAAATCTTCAAGTTTGGTCTCATCCTTATTCATAGTCGTAGGGTGTTTCAATTTCCTTCGGGTCACTCTCCATGAGTCTTGAGTGCGTCGTCGTTTAACAAGAGAATTCAGACTATCTTCTCATCGCAACTTTTTTAGCCTTAAGCTTTAACAATTTATCCATCCCCCAATTGTGTTAAAATTTTCATGACTGAAGAATGTTATGTCGAGAGGGAAAAGGAACAATTATCTAGTCGTAAGTTGCATTTACAAACAATCCTATTGGTTTCAACCTCTGGTAATTCCGACAAACGGTTTATTCTATGAGACCTTTTAAATAAATATGATTGAATCAAAGTATGCAACAAAATAACCGGGAACGGAAGAATCCTCCTTTTGATTGAGGGATAAGATCAAAAGATTTAATCATGTACTCCATAAAATCTCTGAAGGTAGGATAATTGATATAAAAATTGTCCCTATAGGTAAGCTTTTCATAAAAAAGAGAGATATAAGGCAGAACGTGCAAATGATCTTTCGGTTGAAGATTTAATTGGGTCTAACGGGTTTTACTGACCAATGAATGGTATACCAAGATTTGTTTCTGAGTCGCGCGTGTTTCCTCTTGGAGGTAGGGTTTTATGATTTTTCCCAAACATTTACTTAAGAAAATATTTGACCAAAATATAGTTCGACTATTGTGTATACATATAATATAGTTTGATATTTATGATAATAACAATCATGCGAAAGAAGTATTACAAACGTTTATATAGTGAAATATCGATAAATGTTCTCCCATACATACTTTATAATAATAGTTACGCAAAATGATACGCTAAAAAAATAAAAAATTACTTCGTAGTAATTTTTAACAAAGTTGTTCTCCCACCATAATCCATAATAAAAAGGGTTTTAATTAAGAATGTATAGTAAAGATTATAAGGTTTTGAAATCGTAATAGGTATGTATAATGGAACTTTTTACAAAGGGGTTTTAAATTTTAATAAAAACACTTTATTATTATTATTATTTTACAAACCGGGGTTAATTAATAATATATAACAAAATTTGACATTTAAACGCATGTCGTAATACAAAGGTTTTGACTCTAAAATAATGCAACTGTTAAAAACCACTGAAGCGCCATGTTTAAAAAAATATTATAGGATACACTTTACTGATGTGAATTTGTTATCCAAAGACTTGCCTTAACTGGATCCGTACTATCTCCGAAACGCGGTCATCAAGAAGAGAATTGTTATCACGGTTAACACAAATAACTTACTTAGGAATTTCAAGGTCACTACTCTTCTAGTAGACCCTTTTGTTTGACAAGTCATCCTTTAGATCAGGGTTATATGACGAATCAACAAATGAGGTACCACTGCAGGGGGGTTCATTCTGAGAAACTATTTATGTAATCTAACTCATCGGGTCAGAACATGGTGTTGAATAGGGATAACTATGACTCGTTAAGGATGTTGTAAAAGTCTGCTAAGATTCTATCTTATCTATGCTTATTATCCTAAAAATTTCCTCGAGGCATCCTATGACTCCAATAAATCCATGTTATATAATGTAACTATTATCACGTTGGTCAAGCGTCATAATACTTGCATCACATAAACATGTCTTTATTGTCATCGCATTCTAAGAGTGATTCATATAGCACATAGAATTCTCACGAATCAACAAGTATATACGTAATTGCACGTAGTTCCTATTATGCAACTATATGAGTGTACTTAGGGTTATAGTCTAGGTCAAACCACCCAGTTCTCTATAACCGATAGCTCTTATACCAATCTGTCACACCCCGCCTCTAGCGTAAACGCGAGGCGTGAACGAAGAGGAACCGTTATAAAGCATTGGTACAACATTATAGAGAATTTACTAAATCAAAATTTACCATAAAATGTTACAATATCATAGCCATAATGCATTAAAATCCCACATGCCGGGACAACATAATGATGATCCACCCTAAAAGGGCCTCTTCTTAGGTCTCACTAAGCGAAGTCACAAACTCTAACTCCTTAGGCTTCAGAAAATATTATAACCTAAAAATAGATATACGAAAACGTCAACATAATGTTGGTGAGCTTGCAGGTTTAAAACACAAAAGAAATCATAGTCTTGTTGTGTAAGATATACAAGTAGGACAATAGTAAGTAAGATATACACATAGGAACACTTAATTGGAATCAAACAAGCGCAACAACAGAGTCTCATGACTGCATCACACAATAAAATGCTTTGATAATATACACCCTTGGACAAAGTACACACATCCAAGGGTGGGGGTGTCAACCTAAATAGTACTATCAATATATATATCCTTAGGCTCCAAACCTGAGTTAACAATTATGTACAACCGTAGAGGGGGGAGTGAATACGGTTTTCTTGACTTCTATAAAGTTTATAAAACCTCAAGTCTCGAAAGAGCCAAGTGGTGTATTAATCTACTTTGCAAAGAGAACAATAAGTAGATAGAGAGAAGAAGAGACACCACAATATATACTGGTTCGGGAAGGGGGTTTAGTCCTTCCGTACATCCAGTTGTGAATCCACGACACTGATACTATTCCTAGTATAATCCTTATGGTGGACTATAAATTGTATTACAATTTAACTCCACCGACTTTCCACAAAGCTCGGCGCTAACACAGAAGAGTTACTACCTACGGTATTTTGCCATCGAAATCCACCCCTAAGAACCCATGATTCGACTTAACCTGTAACTCTAAAAGCCTTCCCCTTGGAAGCTTAACAAACTCCAACTAGATCCTTAATGATCTAGGCTTGATCCAACGGATACAAGACTTCCCTTATAACTCGATTGAAATGAAATGATAGATTGGTGAACCAAGTCCTAACCTAGCCTAGAGACTCAATTCTAATAGAATGGGTATAAGAAAGAGGACCCTCGACAAAACACTCAAGTGTGGATTAAGCACTTGTGTGGCACTCTTGTAGAGATGTGTGTTCTTCAATAGAGGATAGAGGAGAAGATTAAGAACACTTGATGTTTAGACTTAGAGAATTAGAGGAGAGAAAAGAGAGGAAAGAATGTTTGCAAGCGGTGAGGAATACAAAGGCCAAGAGGGGGTATTTATAGGCCAAGAACCCTAAAATGGGAAATGCAATTCGCATGTGGCGCACTAGCCATGTGCTGACACGTGCCCAGCGCGCCAGACACCCGAACCTATTTTATGGTTTTTTGGCTTTTTAACTACCCACTCTTGTTAAACCCCCAATTGTACTTCACGCTATGACCTTTCAATCATTCTTACACTCAAGGTTAACCAACTCAAATAGCCATTAATAAAAGCGTTTTTGTGAAGTATTAAAAGCGTTTTGCTTATCCGGTAAAGTAAAGAGAGAAAAGAATTATCGAAAAGAGGTAGTTTGGGTATTCCTTAAAGTCTAACTAGCTTAGTTGGGATTCAACTAAAGATTTGAAATAACTAGTTAGGGTAGAAGAGAATATCTTTAGAATATTCTTTGCTTGGAGAGAAAGGGGGAAAGATTTAAAATTTGAATTTCAAATTCAATAATACACATGTTGGATAAGAGAGGATGAGTTGTGGATGAGTTGTCATGATGTGACATATAGGAGCCTCTTAATCTTGTTTGAAATGGAGGGTTAAGATGAGAAGAGTACATTTGGTTTTGCGGTAAGATTGTCACACCCCACTAAAGCGAAAACACGAGGTGCGACGTGTTAATAAACATCACACAAGATGATAGATAAAACACCATACATTATTATATATAAGTAAAGTTATCCGAATTACAACAACTTCAAGAACAAGTTTAAAAGTACAAAAGATAACATGAATTGTTTTCCATCTAAACATGGATATTCTAGAAGACATGATCCTTGCAAATAGGTAGACATCTTGAAAATGACTGAAATGCAATGCACTAAATTTCCACTTTAGAAACGTCACCTGAAAAGCATGATAAAAAGGGTCAACTATTGAAAAATAGTTGGTGAGCTCACATGATTATGTACATAAAAATAGTTTTATAAAAAGTATATGTCCAAAATAGTATATTCAAATCAATATCAAGTTGTCATAAATAAGTTGATCATCCGAAATGACACAAGTATTCAAAGATAGCTCCTGTTACCTAAAGTAACGTAACACTTTATATCAAATCTTCCAAAGACAATCCACGTTACCAAAGGTAACGTGACACAATTTAATATATATGTATGCTATAGTGTTTATGCTAGACACTACTTAAACGCATTCAGTCATTCTTGTTCTATAGTTTTGTTAACCTAGTGTAACAATCCTACAATAGAAATAAGTTGCAAGTTCGACAAGTGTGTTATGTCTTAGTACTATGCACCCTGTTTATGGTGGGAGTGAGGAGTGACTAATCTCCTAATAGCGGTATCCATATGTACTAACGTCTCAATCCCGTTGAGGGAGATATAGTGAGCTAAAAGTAGTGGCGGGTTCCAAGCATACAACAACATACATATCAAGTTCAAGTTCAAATCAAGTTCAATAAGTTCAAGTATGCTCGAAAGTTTAAACACATAAAAGTACGAGCATAGTAAATAAATAGACACATCATGCTTTCTACTCCAAAATCATAAAAATGGTAAAAGAAGGGCCGTGAGAAACTCACCTTAAAAAGGTAGTATACGAGTACGAGAACGACATTAACCAAGAAACGACCTAGGAACCCAACAAACGTGTGTCTCTACAATTGACCTATAAATAGAATGTGACACTTATTATACTCTCAACGATATGCTCAGACTTGAAGAAAAATATTGTTAAGTGAAAAATACTAGTTTCGTCATTAATACACTTTATGCTTATTGTCTCAAAAACTAAAAAATGTTCCAAAATTTTAAGTCGTAACGGACAACCAAATTACCAAGTTAAACTTGCCCACTAGTCAAGCACTTCCAATATATCAAAATACAGTATCTTAGGTGTCTCCTAGAATCTTCGCGGGTTTTATAAAAGACTTTTACCCAATCTATTTGACCCGACTTTGAAAATGATCAAATCTGGACATATAAAAGTATTTTAATGATCAGAGGGTCTAAACTAAGGTTATTTGAGTTAGACCAATGGGAGACTCTAAATAATCCTTATAAGTATCACACATATCAGTTTCAAGTCTAGATTAATTCTAGTTTATGATTTCTAGCCAATTTAGTACAAGGGTTGAAAGCAGATTTTTGGGCAGATTTGATACCTTTTACCATTTTGCAAATTTCACTAACCAAACTACCTCATATTTTTACAAATCTTGCATTTATGGAAACGAGACTCAAAGCACTTGATTTTAGAATCTTAAACCATGTCAAAACACTTATTTATCATCAAATTACACTTCAATCAATATGACATAAAAATAAATTTATAGGCTGATTGAAATTACCTTTGACTAAAACAAGTCTAACCACAAACCATACATGCAAAAACGACTCCACTAACATCTAAAATCATTTTATATGTGTCTTAACAATATTTTGTAACAAATATCTTAGTAAATTACAAGAAAATATAGATGCTTTTACAATGAACATTAAGAAAATTAAAGAGACAATCTCTTACAAGGATGAAAATGATGATGAATTTCAACAAGAATAACCAAACTTTTTACTAGCTCTAAATCCACCAACCAAAACTTGCAAGAACCTATATTACACCATCTTTATCATACCCAATAACCCATTTAACACTTTAATAAAACTCTTGTTTATAACACTTCCTTGAAAGACTTAACCAAGAAGCTAGAATACCAAAATCTTCAAACTAACAACGAAACCCTTGAATACTTAATCAATATTATAACTAGCATTTATAAAAAAATAAAAATTATTAAATGATGTTTGTGGCTTATTGTGATCAGTAAGAGGATGGGAGAGACAAGTTTTATGTGTTATTTTGGGATAATAAAATGGAATAGAAAAGTGGGTACTCTTTAAGACATGCAAGACTAGTAGACAAGTGTTCTCATTTTGCAAAAGTGTGTGACACATGTGTTGACACGCCATATATGGCAAGGAGGAGAAATTTTTAGTGTTTAAGTTTTGCTAAAATTTAAATAAGTGGGTATATTTAGGGCTAACTGGTATAAACGTAAAATATAACAAGAGTTTAGGTGTAAACACGAAGCGAAAACGTATATGATAAAAATAAAACTATGAGATATGGGATACTTATCTGAAATAATAAAAATATGAAGAGCGCGTAGATGAATATTAAATCTATAGCCGGGATCACGTTTAACAAACGTTTTATTATGAACGCGACATGACCTAATCGGTTAACCGTAAAAATAAATTTTACTCAAAAGTAAAATAATAATGAAAGTATAAAGTTAAACAATGACCTAAAAATATTTATTTATTGCGTATAAAGGCTCAATGGTTGCTAACTTTAAATAGACAGTTGTCACATGTCTTAGGTGTGTCCACAAATTCGTATAACTAGGGTTCCTAATAAAATAAGCGTTAAATGTTAAAAATAACATAACTACATAAAAGTGACTCAACAAATAATTAAATGAGTCAATATATCATACGTTTGCTTTTGGTTACTGACCTTAAAAATTGACGGATGTCACAGTTTTCCCCCGTTAAAAGGAATTGCGTCCCGAAGTTCCATTCGTCTGTCCTAAGGTTTAGCTCTTGTGAATAGTTGTGGATACCTGTGCTTCATCTCGTCCTCTCGTTCCCAAGTAAACTCTGGTCCTTGTTGGGAGTTCCAACGAACTTTTATAATGGGAATTTTACTTTGCTTTAGCTTATTGACATCTTGGTCCATGACTTCAATAGGTTCTTCAACAAAACATAGTCCTTTGTTGATCTTGATCTCTTCTAGCGGCACGTGCAAGTTTACATCGGCCAGGCATTTCTTCAGGGTCGACACGTGGAACGTGTCGTGCACGCCTACCAGTTCTTGTGGTAGACGCAATCAATAAGCTACAGGACCAACTCGCTCGACAATCTTGAATGGTCCTACGTATCTTGGTGAAAGCTTGCTTCTCTTGCCAAAACGTACTATGCTGTTTGGTAATTTACTTTCGACTGGAAGAGGATTCGGGTCTTCATCTTGCGGTATCATAAACCCTAATTTTTAAGGTTTTGTGTATTTAACCCTCTTGTCGCCTCTGATTTACGGGTGGTTTCTATTCTGTTAGTAGGTTTTAAGAGATGGAACAAGGGTTTCTCAATCGTCCGTCTAAGCCTTATCGATGTTCTAACCTTATAGATACGTCTAAGGATAATACAGGGGGATGTGTTGATGCCGCAGTTAGGACTGATGGTGGTGGTGTGAAGGGTTTTGAAATCCCCTCTTACCACTAAAGAAAATGATCATGCTGCTGATGGTATTACAAGTGTGTGTGAAAACGCTATACCTGCTGTTATAGTAGGTATAGAAAATGTTTGTGAAAATAGTAAGAATGGTGGCTTAGGTACTAAAATCATTCCTACTACTGCTTGTATTGATAAAAAAGATACCACATGCGGTTCTAATAATACTCCTTTTGCAGATTTGTTGAAGGATGAAAATCCTCAATAAACTGTGCATTTAACTAAGCAAAATAATGAAGTGGATATTGTTGGGGCTGATGTTGCTATACCGCAAGCTGCTGTGGATATGATAAGTGCTCGGTTTGATAATACTCTATATGGGTATTTCATTGGGAATCGACTTGCTTTTCCTGTTGTAGAAAACTATGTGAAACATGTTTGGGCTAAGTACGGGTTAGAGCGAGTCATGCTACATCAGGGATTCTTTTTGTTCAAATTTTCATCAAAGGACGGAATGGATAGTGTCATGAAGAATGGTCCTTGGCGAATCAGACTTGTTCCCATTTTGTTAAATGTTTGGAATGCTGAAGATCAAGTGAAGAAGGATGACATTAAAAGGATTTTTGTTTGGGTGAAATTGTTCAATGTGCCCATCGTTTCTTATTTAGAGATTGGCCTAAGTTTGATAACCTCAAAATTGGGTCGACTAATTATGTTGGATGCACATATGAGCAGTTTGTGCCTCAATTCTTGAGGACTGAGCTCTTATGCTAGAGCACTTGTTGAGATTACAGTGGATCTAGATCTTATTGAGTCTCTTGTAGTGGCCATCATGTAGGAAGGGAAAGGAGCATTTAATGGTATCTATTGATATTGAATTTGAATGGAAGCTTACCCGAAGCTCATCATGCAAAATTTTCGACCACGTGGATGATGACTGCCCGAAGAAAGAGGAGGTTATTCTTATAATGAATGTGGATGAGGGTTTTGTGCATGTTAAGCGCAAGGAAAAAGGAGTGAAACAGTTTGCAAAAGCAAAACATATTGAAGGTATTAGATTTTCTAAACCTAAATCTAACTTTGTGTACATGCATGCGTCTAAACCAAATATCAATTAGAAGAATACTACTCAACAGAAGGCTAATACACTTCCTAATTCTAAGGATGATGTTAATGGTGCTTGTGACCAACCGTATGTATCTACTGATGTGCATAGAGATGACTCCTCTCTGCCTAATAATGATAATGGTAATCCTAAATACTTTAAGGATGATATTGATTTGATTCAATTGAGGAGTAACCTTGATAAGATTATGGAAGAGGAAAAAGTACTTGATATTAATACTAATTTTGGTATGGATAATGTTGTTGAACTTAAGGATAAAACAAATGTGGACTCGACTAGTATCAAATAAGTAATTGAGGATGGTACGGTTCAAGAGAAGGGAAGTTTGTGAGAATGTCTCAAGGAGGTGACAGAGGCTGCAACTAGTAAGCTTAAATCCCCTATGCTGGACATGGAGGATGACTCAGACGAGGATGAAGTCTATATGCCGGATGATGTTAATTCTAAATATATTTCCTTAACTGGCAGAGGGTTTACTATGGAGGAGGACGACTTGGATTGCTATAATGGATATGAGACTCATATTTATGATTTACCGAAGCAAATGCAGGAATTTTGTGATCACTATGATATACGTTTAAAGAGTCATGCTAGGAAGTAGTTGTTATCTTTTTCTTTTGATAGTCATAAGAATGGCATGTCATTCTTATGTAGTGGTGTGGTAAGTAGCTATCTTGATGCTTGTAAGTGTCCTTGAATGGGCTGAGATGAGG
>BQNB010080594.1:0-29887 GCA_026074375.1 Tanacetum coccineum
TGCAATCTCAACCCATCTGATGGGCCGGGAAAGCCCAATAGTATATTATCGAAGACTGTGAAGACCAAATGGGCCCTCAATCAATGACAACAGCCCATTTGTGTGCAATTGACAGAGACTATGAAGACTTTGAAGGCCCGATCCTAGCCCTTGAATAAACCAATCTCAGCCAGTGTACACACAAAACCCACCCAAACCTTATTGGGCCTTAAAAAGCCCAATAACAGAAGCACAAACCTTATTGGGCCCAAACACACCCAGTTGGGCCCAATACATAACCCAAGCCCATTACTGGCCCAATACAAAACCCAAAACCCAAAGGAAGCCCAAAACATTTTTTTAAAACATTAGGTACTTAAAATGTCATTTTTAAACTATGTTTTATAAAGAAAATTGAAATAAATAAAGAGAGGGACTGAAACTGTTATTTTACAAACTCCTTTTCTCTTTTAAAACACAAGGGCTGAAACTGCCATTATTTAAAACCTTTTATATCTTTGTCTTAATAAAACACAAGGACTATTTGTGACTATCTTTAAACTCGTTTATAACTGAAAAACAAAAGAAGCAAAAGAATGGAAAAGAGCTGAAAGATGGGGGTTTCTTTTTGGGCACTTGAAACTTTCAAAAGACCTGCTAGCCAATAACAGCTCACCCCTCAACACTTTTTCCCGCCAACTCCCTTGAGCCTCACACCATCACGAGATACCACCCAATCTTTTACCCAACCCCTCCTCTACCCAGTCCAATCCCTTCCCACCACCCACTAACCCTAAAAGTTGCCACCTTGGCAATCTCCCCAAACCCGAAGCACCATCCATGGCTGAGATATAGCTCAAAAGAAACACACTTGGTATCCAATGGCTAGGATTGTTTAAAAAGCTTACTACACACACAACTAACACAATTCCAGCTGAAGAGAAGATGAGAGACTTCTATAAAAGGAAGAAAAGACAAAGCCGAAAAAAACATCTTTTTTTTACTAGCTCTTTTCTTTTACTTTTAAGTTAAAAAATTGTAATCTTAAGTTTTCAGAATGTTTACTTTGTAATATTGTTACTTCTTCTTTAATTTTCAAGATTTATGAAAAATTTTGTTGTTGTGCTACTGTTGAAATCACAAGGTCAAAAGATATACATTTAAACCTGTTTAACTTGTCTTATTTGGCTCTTAACTCAGCTCATTAATCATGGAATTACCTAATTAGTTCAAGTTTGAGTTAAATACATTTTTCAAGTGCACTCAGCCACTTTTGGCTGAGTGTGTAGGTTTAATTAATCCTTTAAAATCACCACCTTTAGTTTGGAAATAAGATTTGAGTTCCCATTTGAATTCGTTGTCAAAATCTGAAAAAGCCCCTTGAGATTAGAGTGCTCCAAGCTGGCATAAGCAGCTTAACACATTGTTTAAGTGCTCTTTGGTGTGTCACTACCCAAAACCCCAACCCTTGTTGCTGTCACTTGGGTTTCGACCAAGTTTAAGTCCAACTTTTGCTTTGCAATTTTTTAGAACACCCCCCCACCCTCAAATTCAAGCCACAATTTCAGCAGCCTAAATTGTTTCCTAAGCTCTCATCTTTTGAATATAAGGTCATTAGGCACCCCTTTGATTCTGTTTGTGTTTTGTATTGGCTAAAAAGCACTCTTGAGCTTATTAAGATAAGCTCAAAAAGCCTTAAGGCTGTGTTTTGTTTCTCCCCTGTTGCGAAACCAATTTTCAGCACCTTTAACTTGCTTATTTTGATTAAGCTATTAGTTTTCTTAAGTTTTTACCTGTAGCTTATTAATTATTCTTTAAACCCCCATAGTTTAGTAGTCTTATCTCCCTCTTAGCATAAGACATAGATCTAGCATAAAGTGCACCTTTTTCTGTTTTCTATTAAAACAGTCAACTAACTTAATCATTTTTAGCTAATTCATAGGGTCTTAATCTAGTGACCTAGCTTAATATTTAGGATACTCTTAGGTTTGATATAAGTCTAAATTCCCTCATTGTAGCCTTATTTTGAGCTCTTAAGCTCCAAGAAAAAGCTCAATAAGCTTTTTAAGCTTATTGAGTTTCTGTCATACAAAAAGCTCCCTTTTCCAGCTTATTGAGTCCATTTCAGCTTATACCCCTTTTATAAACAATGATAAGCTCAAGCCCCTGAACAACTTTTATTTTATAGCTTTTTGATTTTAAGCACTTAGGATTGCCTTTGCATTACGGGGTCCATCTCAGGGACCAATTGCGTAATTTTATCTTTTGTAGTTACAAGTGTTAGTCCCTGTAGTTAGATAGCCTGTTACTCTGTTAGTCCTTATTCCTTTTCACTGTTAGTCCCTTAGGTTAACATTAGTTAGTTTATTTAATTTATTTAATTTAAATTAGGTTTAGATTTAATTAGTTTAATTACTCTTAATTCAAACAGTAACTTTTAGGGCTTTTTATATTTTTAGATTTCTCAACTTTTTCTTTATTTAATTTGATTTTTTCAGATTTTTTTGTAGTTATATTTTCTGTCTTTTTATATTTAATTAGTTTTAAATAGTTTTTAATCTTAGAAAATTCATAAAAAAATACAAAAATTAACAAAAAAATATTTTTCTTTTTTAGAAAATTTTCTTTAATCAGTTAGTTTATATTAAAATTATTAAAACTTGTGTAGGGTAATTTTTGCTAAAAATTCAGTTCCGGGCCCCGCTTTAGAGCCCAGGATTTTTCATTTCTTACCGTTTTGTTCGCTTTTTGAACGCCGATTTTTGGGAGATTTTTACCATTTCTTTAAGTTAGAATATTTTTGATTTATTTAAATTTTAAAATTAATTTTATAACTTTATTTTTATAATTTTTAGTTTTTAGCTTGCTATTTAATTCCCAATAATTTGTAAATGCATGTTTAATATAGTTTATTAGTTTTAATTATTCTAGTTAAGTATTTTTAGCCTAACTATGTTCCCCGTAGATTTCTTAGGATTTCATTTGCCATTATTTATGCTCCCGTAGTTTAGGTATTTATCCGTATAACTATTTTTTGTTCCCCGTAGTATACTTAAGATTCCCAATTTCCATTGCTTGTTTCCCGTAGAATAATTTTTAAGTTTTCAATAAATAATTTAAGTTTAACAAATATCAAAAGCAAACTCATTACTTATCACCAATACAAAATCAAACACAACAATCGAAACGATTTAGCCCATTCAGCCTCGTTGGGGATTCAACGCCCCGGGAAAACTCTATACAACTTCACTGGTATCATTGACTCTGCTGTTTTTACACTTCTTTATATATTTTATATTTTAATATATATTATATATATATTTAGTGTAATCTCAACCGATCAATTTTTGGCGCCGCTGCCGGGGAGGCTGTGCAACCGTTTATCGTTACGTTCTGATCAATTGAATTTTAAGACTTTGAATATATTCTTATAAATCATTAAAAAAAAAAAAAAAAAAAAAAAAAAAAAAGGTACAAAAATATTTTTCATTTCTTTTTAGTATAATTATTCATATAAATAATCCAAAAAAGTAAAAAAAAAAAAAAATCAAAAATATAAAAACATAGTCCTAAAAAAAAAAATAATAAATAAAATTCACCCTGGTAAAATACCAACATATAATATTCCACACTGAGGTATTATCATAATAAGTTCCGGTGATACTTGTTGGTTCCCAACTCGAACAAAAGATTTAAAAACTTCCTTTTTGTGCTCGTAAGACGTACGGCTCACCTCTAAAAGTTGAACAAACTAAAAAGTGGGTATAAGGAGGGGTTTCTAAGGAAACTACGACCCAAAGGATAAATAAGCTTCAGCGCTATCCCCTCTCCTCCGCTCGCTTGTGCGTTTCATTTGAGCTCCCGTGAAGTGAGTTAAGATTTATTTGGTTTAAGTTTGTCCTTCCTGTTTTGTCCAATTGTAAAGGATGTATTGTTTAATAAATTTCGAAAAACCAAAATAATCTTTTTTTTCTTCTTATCCATTTAATTCTTTTCTTATCCCTCTTAATCGTTTAATTCTCATGACGTCATATTTACCATATGAGTGTGCGGGGTGTGGACAACCATCGGATGACTCCATAAGTTATTTTTCATGCACATGTCAACCTTCAATGCGGTTGTCATTTTATTAAATGGGAATTTGTCAATTTGTACTACCGTACTCTATTCGACTGATTCCCAAAAATTTCCGACCACCCCGCAACTATCAACCATCGTGTGTGGAAACTTTGTGGAACGATGCTCTTAGCGGTCCATTAATGTACACTCTCACTACAATAATAATGAGTTCCCACATCTTGTACCAAGTGTTCCACAACAACATCCTTGTTGTGAAGATTGCGGGGGTCCCCATTCGACTTTTGAATGTCAACCGATGAACCAAAATTTTCACAATCCTAATTCTTTCGGTTTTGACCAAATTGAACCCCCGCAAATTCCCGTCATTCATCAACGCACCTCACACAAATGAAGCCACGGAAGCTTTGCAAGCCCGCAAAGACCTAATGAGATCGATTGAAAACTTTTTAAATAAAGAAGTTTAATCGCATATCTTCAGGGAACACCAAAAGTTTTTATGCAAGCATGGGACAAACTTCTTGAAAATAAGCAGCACAAACCGAGGTACTACAGATTTGAAATCAAACTTGTCGAAGACGTGCAAAAGATTAATGAGGATCTAGCCGACTACGTTAATTGTCCCGGTTTTAATCGTGAACTTGTTAGCTCTTACGATGATGACGATGGTGAGTATTCTTTGGCAACACAAGAATATCTCAAGACATAGAACGACCGAAATCACACCCGAGAACCCGTTGAATCACTAAGTATGGGGGACGACATCTGAGCACTATTCCGCAACGAATCGTACGAAGGAATAAAGTCTAGTGGTGAAATCCTTGACCCAACCCAAAGTGATATCCGAGATTTTCTCCGACCTCGAAATAATGTTAAATGTCCTATTGTGATAATTTCCAACTGTTTCTAACCCTCTCTTTGATGACAATGACAGTAATACCTCTAATGATGAGGAAGAATTCAAAATTTCTTCCAATCCTCTTTACGATCTAGATGAGGTTAGTCCAATTAATGAGGAGGTGTTAGAAAAGACCAATTCAATTCCACCGGGAATTGAAATCTCTTGCTTCAATTCCGAATCCGATCTTTTAGAATCCTTGCTAAATCGAGACTCTTCGAATGATTCTTCTCAAAAGATCCGATTCACTTCTTGATGAATCGCCGGGTGAACTCACTTCTTACCCAGTCAATTCCACCGGGAATTGATAATATCAACTTTGATTCGGAAGGTGATATATTGTTTTTGGAGACTTTGTTGTACGATAACTCTTCTCCCCGACCACCGAAAGCTGTTCAAACCAATTATGATGAGATCAATTTATTTACCGGTTCGGAAGACTCGATACCCACCGGGTATGAGAATGATGATTTTTGACACTGAAAGATGATGATAGAATCTGCTTTATTTCCGATTTCAAATCATTTCATTCGATAATCCCAAATCGGAAAATTCACCAATGATGAGGTGGAGACATCCCCGTGGATGTGCCTAATCTTTTTCCCACCCATCCCGACCCTACTCTCGAATTTTTGACTTCATTCCCTCTCAAAATGATCTACGGATCCGATCTTGATGGTTCTTCTCCATCCGGAGTATAGAAAACAAGATTTAATGATCACGGGTATATGCCATACAAAGTCACAATCCATGAGAATTCTTACTACACTTTCCCCCGTGATTGATAAAGTTTTCAATCACGATGTTCTTGCTTCGAAGGAGAAATCTACTCCTTCTTCATCACATCGGGACCTTAAAGCTTCCAAGCTATTTCATCATGAAAACCCGTTGTTGATCCATGGAGACAACACTCCAAGTTTGAGTGTTTGTCATCCCCATTTCTATCCCCCTTGACAAGTTCAAGTATAGGGGGATAAGGTCAAGCGTAGCGACCAGAAAAACAAGCGCTTCGTGGGAGGCACCCCATGCTTATCCGTAGTATGTAATAAATAAGTAGTTTTGTGTTTCGTGTAGAAGGCCTTTCACTGTTATTCATTACCCGTGTTTTTTGTCCATGTTTTGATTGCTTGTATGTCCATGTATTCCCGGATTGTGAAGCTCTCGATTCTGTCAATTTTAACTCGAAGCCTACACATCCTCAGCTTCAGTTTGGGAATTCATAACCAAATTTTCTTATCGACTAACGTTTATCTTTTTGGCATACTTTATAAACGGCCTAGATTTACTTAGGTACCACTTTGCAACATCGAGGACGAAGTTTAGTTCTAGTATGGGGGGGAATCTTCGAATTAAATTTTTGCCTGCAGTCGCTGTATCATTCAATCCCGTTTTACCACCAAATTTTTGCAAAAATAACCAAAAAAATAAAAAAAAAAAAAAAATTTTTACAAAAAAGAATAAGTGTTTTGTCTTTTTGGTAGACAAGAAGATAAATTTTTTGACTCGAATCGTGCGGGAAGAGCCCTAGCTAGTTCATTTAGGCCAAAGCTTTCACGCATTCAATGCTTTGAATTCTAAGTGAAGAACGAGAAATGATAGAGTTAAATATAGAGTTTATGTGTCAAGCAAGCCTAGTCTAAAAACTGTATCAGAATAACTTGGTTCCCTTGAAGTTAAGTGGTTGACACTTCATGAAGTCTTGGTATGTACACTCTCGAGCAACATGCCTAGCATCCCTATTATTCTCATTTGGATTTCCATTTCCACTATTTCCATTTCCACCTCCACCATTTCCATCTCTACCATTTCCATTCCTGTCACACCACACAAGATACAAAATAAAGAAAACTACATTGCATAAACTCCAAATGCTATGAAGACCATCAACCTCGAACAAACTCGAGTGATGTCCCAAATCGCAACTAAAATCCACAATCTCGTACAATTATTCATATGCCCTCACAGGGGACCATAATCCAAACTTAATCCAAAACATCCAAATACTAAAATAAAACAACAAGCAAGCAAGACTTCAAATGAAATTCCACACGGTATACTTCTAAGTCTGCTATCACAATCACCAAACTACTCTTCTTTTACTTCACCTGAAAATGATAATCGAAAACGTCAACAATAATGTTGGTGAGCTCGTAGGTTTGACCTTAAACCCAAAAGCTGTGCCTATACTTCAAAACAGGGGACAATAGTGCTATATGACAGTGAATATATGCTAACAATCTAAGACATAGCATCCCCGCTAGTCAATCACAATATGTCACTTACGCACCTAAAGGGCTTACCAGCTGGAGCACTATATTAGGGCGAACCACACAAAACCTTGCATGCCAAACATAGTACATGCAAGTACCACACAGAACCTTGCATGCCAAACACAGTACATGCAAGTACCACACAGAACCTTGCCATGCCAAAAACAATACATGCAAGTAAATCAACACATAATATTCACATAGCAGTCATAAGCACATATCTTGTCCCAAAAACAAAACCATATTTCGCACAGATCAATTCAAAACATTTCAAAACACATTTGAGTATCATTTTTCCCCAACGGAAAAACTAGTAAAAAGTAGGGCTACGAGAACTCACCTCAAGCAAGTCTTTAGGAACCCAATCTCAATCACACAAGCAAATGCAACGACGCTCGCACACGACCTAGTCCAGTTAATGTGCAAATTTAATCATTCAATTCCAAAATAATCTTCACGTTTGATGCATAAAGTTTAGACGCGTTGTACAACTACCAAAAACAATTTAGTGGTGTGATGGTTGACGACATATTTCCACAATCATATCAATCTCATTCCTCGACAATACATACATATACTATTTAGAGAAAATAAATAAGTAATATAAGTAGATATTTATAATTAATAATTATAAATATATCTCGACAAGTTCATTCGGTAACCTTAGTCACTTCAAAATAATCATAATACGGTTGAAAATGAAACGTTTACTCATAATAAACATATTAGAGAAGTTTCGAGAAAAATTATATCTTTCGTCTTTTAGTGAATTTATTAAATAAATAAAATAATTTAAACAATATTTTATTATTTAAAATTCAAAAATCATGTTTTTAAGAAAATTTCTAAGTATAAACTTTTTACGAAATTTCAACATGACCCGTACGCTCATACAACGTTTTCCAAGGTTTAAAATCTTATTTTTAACATTTTTCACAAATTCGACACTTTTTGACAAAATTCCACATTCTCAATTTTTAACGATTACTAACACGTTTCTCCCAAAATATCATTCATTATCACTTCGTAAATACATTTCCACTTTCAAAAGTCCGTTAAAATTCTCATAACCACTAAATATCGCTTATTGGGCTTTAAGGCCCAACAAGGGTCCATTAGGACATTTATAAGTCCAAAATATAATTCAAGGTGTTGAGGTTCCAAAAAACCAAGGTCCAATTACATATATAAGTATAAGACTTATATTTTAGAAAAATAATCCGGAACACACAATAAGCCCCTCCTAAGCCCTCGCCTCCTTAGAATACGCTCCGGACCACAATAAGCCCCTCCATTAAGCTATGGCTTAAATGGACTTATTAGGTCGTGAGTCCATAAACTCCAAAATACGTATATTAAGCTTGAAAATAAGCTATAAAGCTACGTATCGCATTTGGTTACTACCATAAGCCTCAAAAATAGTTCACAACATACGCTATAACACAAAAATAATTAAAATCACTTTCTTAGTAATTTTGGGAAACTATACGTGGCATATAAGCCTAAATAAGCCAAGAAATAGCTTAAAAATAAGCCCGAATAAGCAATACAAGCTACTATCTAAAATAAGTATTCTAGCATCATATATTATTCAACCATCATGACCACAATATTAAAACTACAAAAACCCTCTTTTTCTTTTTTATTGTTACACGAACCACACACACCCTTTTCTTTTGTTTCGTTTCTAAAAATTGATTTTCACAACGATCAACTTGTACAACTAACATCTATGCATCAAAATAAACCCAAAAGGATAAACGGAATTTAAATTTGGAAACTTACAAGAAAATATTCAAAAATGTATATTTCGACACGAACCGGACAACCCAAACGTTGTTTAAATGAATACCCAAACACTCGTATCAACCCAGAATATCACGTTCTCGATAAAAGTTAGAAAAATTTATGGTGGATTTCACACATCGAGTAGCGCGTCCGGATACATACACACACACACACACACACACACACACACACACACACACACACTTATTTGTGTTTTTTTTGAAAATAAAATGATAAGGATTATGGGATAATGTTTCTAGTGGAAAGCATATAAGTGTACAAATGAGACAAGGTTAGCTAAAATTAAGCCACTTTGTCTTCCTTGACTTATCTTGACCGGCCATGGAATCCAAAGGGACTCGGGCCTTTCTTTTCGTGTCGAAATCACTTAAATACTCGTAAAACTCAACTGTAAAATTTTTCCCAAAGTTAATTAGCATTTTTATTCACTTTAAAAATACTTTTCCATTAACCTAGAGTATTTACACGACATATTTTTCAATTTACACCTTTTAAAACTCATTTGGACATTAACGGACGTGTCAGACTCGTTTTTCGGCATTTCTCAAAATTCAAGGGTCAAACCACCCAGAATAAGAATAACACAATAAACCTCAAATCATCACATATCTCATAAAATCACCACCGTCAACACGGTACAAAATCTGAATAAACTGACAACAGTCAAATAGTCAAAGGACTATTAATGAAATATTCAGAACACAAAAAGGGCAATGGTTACATTCTACCCCCTTAAATAATTTCGTCCCCGAAATTCAACTACTAGCATCACTAAAAAATGCGAGTACTTCAATTTCATCTGATCCTCATGTTCCCACGTAAATTCAGGGCCACGTTTCGAATTCCACCGAACCTTGACGATGGCAATCCTACTATGCTTCAACTTCTTAAACTCTCTTTCCAAAATTTCCACAGGCTCTTTCACAAAATTTAACTTAGCATCAACTCGAATCTCATCCAAAGGCACTTTCAGTGTTGGATCAGCCAAACACTTCTTAAGGTTCGACACGTGGAACGTGTCATGAACACCAATTAACTCCTCAGGCAAATATAACCGATAGGCCACTGGGCCTACTTTCTCAATAATCTCAAACAGTCCAACAAACCTAGGTGCTAACTTCCCAAAGCGTACCACACCTTTCCAAGGCGACACTTTGAGTAAGACATAGTCACCTACACTAAACTCTAGAGGCTTCCTCCTCTTATCAGCATAACTTTTCTGATGATCACACGCAGCCTTAAGTCTATCCTTAATCTGTGAGATCTTCTCAGTAGTCTCTTGCACTAACTCAGGTCCTATCAACTGACCTTCTCCAACCTCAACCCACATAATTAGCGAACGACACTTTCTACCATACAATGCCTCAAACGGAGCACATCTCACTCTAAAATGATAACTATTGTTATACGAAAACTTAACCAACAGAAGATGAACATCCCAACTTCCTCCGAAGTCCAAGAGGCACGCTCTAAGAATGTATTCCAAAGTCCTAATAGTACGCTCACTCTGACCATCGGTCTGAGGGTGATAAGCTGTACTCATGTCTAAACGAGTCCCTAATGCCTCTTGCATTGACTGCCAAAACCTTGAGGTGAAACGACTATCACGATCCGATATAATCGAGATCGGCACACCATGTCTAGCAACTATCTCATTCAAATACAATCTAGCTAACCTTTCCATCTTATAATCCTCACGCATAGGTAGAAAATGAGCAGACTTAGTCAATTGATCCACAATGACCCAGATTGTGTCATGCCCACTACTAGTCCTTGGAAACTTAGTCACAAAATCCATAGCTATCCCTTCCCATTTCCATACGGGAATCTCAGGTTGTTGGAGCAAGCTAGATGGCCTTTAATGCTCAGCCTTAACCTTCAAACAAGTCAAACACTTACTAACATACTCAGCTATATCCTTTTTCATTTCAGGCCACCAATACCTATCTCTCAAATCATAATACATCTTATCAGATCCTGTGTGTACAAAGTACTTTGACTTATGGGCTTCATCCATTATCAGGGTTCTCACCTCACCCTTCAAAGGTACCCATATTTGATCTAGGTAGGACGAAGTTCCATCACTTCTTTGTTCTATCATCTCATCTAAACCTTTTTGCAATCCTGCAAACTCATTCATAACCTCCTTCTAAGCCGCCAGTATTCTATCCTTGATACTCGACTGAAGGATCATATTCATAGCTCTAACTCTCTTAGGCTTTAATCTTTCCTTCCTACTTAGGGCATCAGCCACCACATTCGCCTTACTAGGATGGTAGCGAATTTCACAGTCATAATCACTAAACAACTCTATCCAACGACGCTGTCGCATATTCAACTCTTTCTGACTAAAGATATGCTGAAGACTCTTATGATCCGTATAGATGACACTTTTTGTCCCATATAGATAATATCTCCAGATCTTAAGTGCAAACACGAGTGCACCCAACTCTAAATCATGGGTAGTATAATTCTTCTCATGAATTTTCAAGTAGCTAGACGCATATGCTATCACTTTACCTCTTTTCATTAACACACAACCTAGTCCTATCCTGGACGCATCACAATATACCACAAAGTCTTCCGGTCCATCGGGGAGAGCTAGAACTGGCGCATTACACAACCTATCCTTCAAGGTCTGAAATGCAAATTCCAGTTCCTCACCCCAATCGAAATTCTTACTCTTTTGAGTCAAGATAGTAAGAGACTTAGCTATCTTAGAAAAGTTCTCAATGAATCTACGGTAATATCCAGCCAATCCTAAGAACGAACGAACCTTAGTCAGAGTTCTAGGGGCTTTCTAATTCTTAACAGCTTCAATCTTACTAGGGTCTACATGAATCCTATTACCATTTTTCACATGCCTAAGAAACCGCACTTCTCTTAGCCAGAATTCACACTTAGAAAACTAGGCATACCGTTTCTCGTTTTTGAGCAGTTCCAAGACTAACCTTAAGTGTTCTACATGCTCCACTTGAGTCTTAGAGTAGATTAAGATATCGCCTATAAACACTATCACAAACTTATCAAGATACGGCTTACAAACTCTATTCATCAAATCCATAAATATTGCTGGTGCATTAGTCAGACCAAAGGGCATTACAGTGAACTCGAAATGTCCATAACGAGTTCTAAACGCAGTCTTTGGAAAGTCATCCTCGTGCACTCTCAGCTGATGGTATCCAGACCTAAGATCTATCTTCGAGAAAAACTACGACCCTTGCAGTTGATCAAATAGATCATCAATTCTAGGAAGCGGATAATGATTCTTAACAGTCAACTTGTTCAATTCTCTATAATCAATGCACATCCTAAAAGAACCATCCTTTTTCTTAACGAACAACACCGGCGCTCCCCAAGGTGATGAACTTGGTCGGATGAAACCTTTGTCATGGAATTCCTTGAGTTGTCCCGACAACTCCTCCAATTCAGAAGGTGCCAAACGATAAGGAGACTTTGCTACTAGCGTTGCTCCAGGGGTTAACTCGATCCGAAACTCAATTTCCTGAATAGGTGGTAATCCAGATAAGTCATCCGGAAATACCTCATGAAAATCTCTAGCCACAACAATATTTTCTTGTTTCTTAACACCCTTTAAAAATCTCGCTTTCCCTTCTGGTCTCTCTCCTAATACTCTAAGCACCTTGCCATCCGGTAGTGGTATCCTCACTACCTTCTTATGGCAAACTATTTTAGCCTTAAAATTAGACACCCAGTCCATACCTTTAATCACATCAAAACTCCTATGTCCAAAAGGTATCAAGTCGATGTCAAAGACATGACCCTCGATTTCTAGTTTGCAACCCTTAATAACCTTATCAATCTCTACTAGCTGCCTGCTAGCTATCCCAATCTCATATTTAAAACCTAATTCGCTGGGCTCTAAGCCTAACAGAGGTATAAAGGTAGTGGAAACAAAACTATAGTCGGCACCAGAGTCAAATAAGGTAGTGGCAAAATGATTGTTCAAAGTAAACGTACCCGTCATAATGTTCGGATCTCGGCGAGCTTCCTCTGGTCCCAACATGAATGCCCTACCCCTAGCCTGGTTCCCTTGGTTTCCACGACCTTGACCCCCGTTATTAGCAGCAACTTGATTTGGACAATTTTCTCCCGGTCCTTGTGCTCTATTCCACCTAGGGCAAGCTGGCCTAACATGGTAGGTACTACCACACTCATAACATGCCCTAACAGTTGGGTTTCTAGCATTGATAGGATTCACATTCCTTGGCACACTTCTACAATTCCTTGCCAAATGACTCGGGCGGTTACAGTTGTAGCATGTGTGACAAAGCCCACCAGGTGCGTGGAAGGAGTTGCATATGGTATACTTAGGCCAAGTACCCGTATTCTCTCTTCCAACAAGGTTTACAGTAGTAGCAAAATCATTCCCAGTCCTAGCCCTCTTATTATCATCCCTACCATTCTTATCCTTGCTAGGTTCCCCCACATTTCCTCTTTTCTCAACCTTCTTAATTGATCCATTCCTAACAGCCTTATCAGTCAGTGCACCAGAAATCTGCATAGCCTTCTGTATAGTCTTTGGCTCCGTTGCTGCCACCATCCCACAAATTTGTAGAACAAGGCCATACACATACCACTCAATCATCCTACTCTCTAGAGTTACCAAATACAGAACTAACCTAGCCAACTCATGAAACCTATCAGTATACGCAGCATGGCCAGCCCCGACCATGACATGATTCCACAACTTATATTCCAACTTTTGCATCTCATGACTAGGACAAAACTCTTGTATCATCATAAACTTAAAGTCATTCCATGACATGCTAACAACAACTTCCTGGCTTAACGTGCGGATCTGAGAGTTCCACCACGTTAAAGCCTTACCCACAAATGAACCAGCAGTGTATTTCACTTTTTGGTCAATACTACAACCACTCATATCATGCACAAACTCCATTTTCTCAATCCAACTAGTAAGAACTACAGCACATCCCTTACCATCATATTCCTTAGGGTTACAAGCTAAGAACTCCTATATGAACAACCTACCCAGTTGCCATTTACTATCACATTCCCAACGTTCTCCTGAACGTTCTCATTAACCACATTACCATTCTGATTTCCAACATTTCCTCGGTTACTAACCTGAGCCAACATAGCGGGTAAGAGGTTCTGCAATTGTTGGGCAATGATCATCGAGAAGTCGGGTGCTCCCCTATTGGCTCCCTCTACATTCCTATTGACTCCCTTTACACCCCATTAGATCCCATATCTTGGTCATTTCCTTGTCCATTCAAATCATCAACACGCTCATCATTACCTTCCCTAGGTCTTCTACCCCTTCCACCTATACCAACCCGTTCACCCATTCCCCCTCCTCGTGATTCGGAAATAGGCCGGCTAGCACTTCGGGTCATCACCCTTGGCGGCATTATCCACATGAGGGAGAACATGGGCAATGTTAGGTAAGTAGGAAGACTAACATATATATAGAATATCTTACTATATATATAACTATACATATAATACCACCTTATGGTGTCAACATCGATTTGTATGAACAACATTACTAAGTATGAAAGGGTTGTGATACGCTTATAACTAGGTTGGCCACCGTACTTATATTCACATCCTTTCCTAGTCATATTTAATCTTGAGCTCACACATTTTAATGACTGGCATAACTAAAGCGCCAAACTACGAACACACAAAAGCACACAAAAGCAGAACACCACGCACATATATCCTATACGCAACTAAACGACGGATCTTAGGTTATAGTCTAGGCCAATCCACCTAGTTCTCTATAACCTTGGATCTGATTACCAATCTGTCACACCCCGACAAAGGCGGAAACTCGGTAATGCAACATAATGATCAATCATTACACAAGATACAAAATAAAGAAAACTACATTGCATAAACTCCAAGTGCTATGAAGACTATCAATCTCGAACAAACTCGAGTGATGTCCTAAATCGCAACTAAAATCCACAATCTCTTATAATTATTCATATCCCCTCACAGGGGACCATAATCAAAACTTAATCCAAAACATCCAAATACTAAAATCAAACAACAAGCAAGCAAGACTTCAAATGAAATTCCATACGGGATACTTCTAAGTCTGCTATCACAATCACCAAACTACTCTTCTTTCACTTCACATGAAAATGATACTCGAAAACGTCAACAATAATGTTGGTGAGCTCGTAGGTCTGACCTTAAACCCAAAAGCCGTACCAATACTTCAAAACAGGGGACAATAGTGCTATATGACAGTGAATATATGCTAACAATCCAGGACAATAGCATCACACTTAGGTCTCAATCACATTAGCCTCTTTCGCACTAAAGGGCCTACCAGATGGAGCACTTATATTAGGGTGAACCACACGAATTCTTGCATGCCACACACAATACATTGCATAAGTACCACACAGATTCTGCATGCCAAACACAGTACATGCAAGTACCACACAGAACCTTGCCATGCCAAACACAGTACATGCAAGTAAATCAACACATAATATTCACATAGCAGTCATAAGCACATATCTTGTCCCAAAAACAAAACCACATTTCGCACAGATCAATTCAAAACATTCAAAACACATTTGAGTATCAATATTTTCCCCCAACGAAAAACCAGTAAAAAGTGGGGCTACGAGAACTCACCTCAAGCAAGTCTTTAGCAACCCAATCTCAATCACACGGGTTGACTTTGACTTTGACCAGTTGACTTTTCTGTTGACTTTTTGACTTGATTGACTTTTCGGCTTCGATTTGGCTTTGTCTTTCACAGTCTTTTCCATTCCGAATCCGGTTTTGTCGTTTTGGCTTTGTTTTTCGTCCTTTTCTTAGTTATCCGTTCCTGCACAATACAATTAGCAAAACAAGCGTATATTTGGCATTTTAAGTCTGTTTTTGGTTATTTTAGCTCGTTTTTAAAGGTAAAAGGTATGTGTAATTAAGCACATACCACAAGTCTATTCGGTATACCTTAGTCACTTCAAAATAATCATTATACGGTTGAAAATGAAACATTTACTTATAATAAACACATTAGAGAAGTTTCGAGAAAAATTATATTTTTCGTCTTTTAGTGAATTTATTAAATAAATAAAATAATTAAATATTATTTTATTATTTAAAATCAAAAATCATGTTTTTAAGAAAATTTCTAAGTATAAACTTTTTACGAAATTTCGACATGACCCGTACGTTTATACAACGTTTTCCAAGGTTTAAAACCTTATTTTTCAACATTTTTCACAAATTCGACACTTTTCGACAAAATCCTAAAATCTCAATCTTTAACGCTTACCAACACGTTTTTCCCAAAATATCGTTCAATATCACTTCGTAAATACATTTCCACTTTCAAAAGTCCGTCAAAACTCTCATAACTACTAAATATCGCTTATTGAGCTTTAAGGCCCAACAAGGGTTCATTAAGACATTTATAAGTCCAAAATACGATCCAAGTCCAAAACCAAGGTCCATTTACATATATAAGTATATACTTATATGTAGAAATAATCCGGACCACAATAAGCCCTCCCATTAAGCCGCGGCTCAAATAGACTTATTGGGCCGTGAGTCCATAAACTCCAAAATACGTATATTAAGCTTTAAAATAAGCTATTAAGCTACGTATCGCTTTTGGTTACTACCATAAGCCTAAAAAATAGTCCACAACATACGCCATAACACAAAAATAATCAAAATCACTTTCCTAGTGATTTTGGGAATCCATTTGTGGCCTATAAGCCCAAATAAGCCATAAAATAGCTTAAAAATAAGCCTGAATAAGCCATACAAGCTACTATCAAAAATAAGCATTCTAGCATCATATATTATTCAACCATCACGACCACAACATCAAAACTACAAAAACCCTCTTTTTCCTTTTTACTATTCACGAACCAAACACCACCCTTTTTTATTCATTTCGCTTTCAAAAATCGATTTTCACAACGATCAACTTGTACAACTAACATCTATGCATCAAAATAAACCCAAAAGGACAAACGAAATTTAAATTTGAAAACTTACAAGAAAATCTTTAAATTTATAGATTTCAACACGAACCGGACAACCCAAACGTTGTTTAAATGAATAACCAAACACTAGAATCAACCCCAAATATTTATGTCTTCATGTTTTCTTGATCAAACTTCAAAAATTATGAGAGTGTGTGTGTTGTAGGTACGGATGAACACAAGAGAGAATGGAAAGGATATTTTTTGATTTTGAAAATGAACTATGTGTAAAAATGAGGATAAGGAAAGCATCTTATGTACAATTTGGACAAGGTTAGCTAAAATTAAGTCACCTTGTCTCCCTGGTCTTCTTTTGACCGGCTATGGTATCCCATGGGGTCTTGGGCCTTTCTTTTCGTGTCGGGATTACTTAAATACTCATAAAACTCAACCGTAAAATTTACCCCAAAGTTAATTTGGACATTAACGGACGTATCGGACTCGTTTTTCGGCATTTCTCAAAATTCACGGGTCAAACCACCCGGAATACACATAACACAATAATACCTTCCAAAAGGGATTATTAATCACAATAAACCTCAAATCATCACATATCTCATAAAATCACCACCGTCAACACGGTACAGAATCTGAATAAATTGACAACATTCAAATTGTCAAAGGACTATAAATGAAATATTCAGAACACAAAAAGGGCAAAGGTTACATTCTACCCCCCCTAAAAGAATTTTATCCCCAAAATTCAACTACTAACATCACTAAACAAATGCGGGTACTTCAATTGCATCTGATCTTTACGTTTCTACGTGAATTCAGGGCCACGTTTCGAATTCCACCGAACCTTGACGATGGCAATCCTACTACGCTTCAACTTCTTAAACTCTCTTTCCAAAATTTCCACAAAATTTAACTTAGCATCAACTCGAATTTCATCCAAAGTCACTTTCAGTGTTGGATCAGCCAAACGCTTCTTAAGGTTCGACACGTGGAACGTGTCATGAACACCACTTAATTCCTCAAGCAAATCTAACCGATAGGCCACAGGGCCTACTTTCTCAACAATCTCAAACAGTCCAACAAACCTAGGTGCTAACTTCCTTTTCTTCCCAAAGCGTACCACACCTTTCCAAGGCGACACTTTGAGCAAGACATAGTCACCTGCACTAAACTCTAGAGGCTTCCTCCTCTTATCAGCATAACTTTTTTGACGATCACGCGCATCCTTAAGTCTATCCTTAATCTGCGAGATCTTCTTAGTAGTCTCTTGCACTAACTCAGGTCCTATCAACTGAACTTCTCCAACCTCAGCCCACATAATTGGCGAACGACACTTTCTACCATACAATGCCTCAAACGGAGCACATCTCACACTAGAATGATAACTATTGTTATACGAAAACTCAACCAACGAAAGATGAACATCCCAACTTCCTCTGAAGTCTTGGATGCACGCTCTAAGCATGTCTTCCAAAGTTTGAATAGTACGCTCACTCTGACCATCAGTCTGAGGGTGATAAGCCATACTCATGTCTAAACGAGTCCCTAATGCCTCTTACATTGATTGCCAAAACCTCGATGTGAAACGACTATCACGATCTGATATAATCGAGATCGGCACACCATGTCTAGCAACTATCTCATTCAAATACAATCTAGCCAACCTTTCCATCTTATAATCCTCACGCATAGGTAGAAAATGAGCAGACTTAGTCAATCGGTCCATAATGACGCAGATTGTGTCATGCCCACTACTAGTCTTAGGCAACTTAGTCACAACATCCATAGCTATCCCTTCCCATTTCCATACGAGAATCTCAGGTTGCTGGAGCAAGCCAGATGTCCTTTGATGCTCAGCCTTAACCTTCAAACCAACTAAACACTTACTAACATACTCAGCTATATCCTTTTTCGTTCCATGCTACCAATACCTATCTCTCAAATCATAATACATCTTATCAGCTCCTGGGTGTACAGAGTACTTCAACTTATAGGCATCATTCATTATCAGGGTTCTTACCTCACCCTTCAAAGGTACCCATATTCGGTCCAGGTAGTACAAAGTTCTATTACTTTTCTGTTTTATCATCTCATCTAAACCTTTTTGTAATACTCCAAACTCATCCACAGCCTCCTTCTGAGCCGCCAGTATCCTATCTTTGATACTCGACTGAAGGATCATATTCATAGCTCTAAATCTCTTAGGCTTTACTCTTTCCTTCCTACTTAGGGCATCAGCCACCACATTCGCCTTACCAGGATGGTAGCGAATTTCATAGTCATAATTACTAAACAACTCTATCCAGCGACGCTGTCGCATATTCAACTATTTCTAACGAAAGATATGCTGAAGACTCTTATGGTCCGTATAGATGACACTCTTTGTCCCATGTAGATAATGTCTCCAGATGTTAAGCGCAAACACAACCACACCCAACTCTAAATCATGTATAGTATAATTCTTCTCATGAATTTTTAACTACCTAGACGCATAGGCTATCAGCCTAGTCCTATCCCGGACGCATCACAATATACCACAAAGTCTTCTGGTCCATTAGGGAGAGCTACAACAGGCGCATTACACAACTTATCCTTCAAGGTCTGAAATGCCAATTCTTGTTCCTCGCCCTAATTGAAAGTCTTACTCTTCTGAGTCAAGATAGTAAGAGACTTAGCTATCTTAGAGAAGTTCTCAATGAACCTATGGTAATACCCAGCCAATCCTAAGAATAAATAAACCTTAGTCAGAGTTCTAAGGGCTTTCCAATTCTTAACAGCTTCAATCTTACTAGGGTCCACATGAATTCCATTACCATTTATCACATGCCTAAGAAACTGCACTTCTCTTAGCCAGAATTCACACTTAGAAAACTTAGCATACAGTTTCCCCCTTTTGAGCAGTTCCAAGACTAACCTTAAATACATGCTCCTATTGAGTCTTAGAGTAGATTAAGATATCATCTATAAACACTATCACAAACTTATCAAGATACGGCCTACAAACTCTATTCATCATATCCATAAATATTGCTAGTGCATTAGTCAGACCAAAGGGCATTACAGTGAACTCGAAATGTCCATAACGAGTTCTAAACGCAGTCTTTGGTATATCGTCCTCGTGCACTTTCAGCTGATGGTATCCAGACCTAAGATCTATCTTCGAGAAAAACTACGACCCTTGCAGTTGATCAAATAGATCATCAATTCTAGAAAGCAGATAACAATTCTTAACGGTCAACTTGTTCTATTCTCTATAATCAATGCACATCCTAAAAGAACCATTCTTTTTCTTAACAAACAATACCGGCGCTCCCCAAGGCGATGAACTTGGTCGAATGAAACCTTTGTATTGGAGTTCCTTGAGTTGTCCAGACAACTCCTTCATTTCAGAAGATGCCAAACGATAGGGAGACTTTACTACTGGCGTTGCTCTAGGGATTAACTCAATCCGAAACTCAATTTCCCGAATAGGCGGTAATCCAGATAGATCATCCGGGAATACCTCAGGAAAATCTCTAACCACAACAATCTCTTCTTGTTTCTTATCACTAGCCTTAGCACTCATCAACAATCTTGCTTTCTCTTCCGGTCTCTCTCCTACTAATCTAAGCACCTTGCCATCAGGTAGTGGTATCCTCACTACCTTCTCATGGTAAATTATTTCAGCCTTATAATTAGACAACCAGTCCATACCTATAATCATATCAAAACTTCCATGCCCAAAAGGTATCAAATCGATGTCAAAGACATTTACAACCCTTAATAACCTTATCATTCTCTACTAGCTGCCCGCTAGCTATCTCAATCTCATATCTGAAACCTAAGTCGCCGGGCTCTAAGCCTAACAAAGGTATAAAAGTAGTAGAAACAAAAATATAGTCGGCACCAGAGTCAAATAAGGTAGTGGCAAAATGATCGTTCAAAGTAAATGTACCCGTCACAATGTTTGGATCCTGGCGAGCTTCCTCTGCTCCCAACATGAATGCCATACCCCTAGATTGGTTCCCTTGGTTTCCACAACCCTGGCCCCCATTATTAGCAGCAACTTGATTTGGACGATTTCTTTCCGGTTCTTTTGCTCTATTCAATCTAGGGCAAGCTGACCTGACATGGTCGGTACTACCACACTCATAACATGCTCTAACAGTTGGGTTTCTAGCATTGAAGGATTCGCATTCCTCGGCACACCTTTACAATCCTTTGCCAAATGACCTGGGCGGTTACAGTTGAAGCATGTGCGATAAGGCCCTCCGGGTGCATGGTAGGAGTTGCAGGTGGTACACTTGGACCAAGTACCCCTATTCTCTCTTCCTACAGGGTTTACAGTAGTAGCTAAAACATTCCCAGTCCTAGTCCTCTTATTGTCATCCCCACCATTCTTATCCTTGCTAGTTTTCCCCATATTTCCTCTTTTCTCAACTTTCTTAATTGATCCATTTCTCACTGTAACACCCCCAAAATCAGGTAGCAGCGGAATGGTAACATTGGGGTGCTACGTCAAAGTACAAAAATCAAGATATAGAATTTGTAGAGCAAGGTCATACACATACCTCTCAATCATCCTACTCTTAGGAGTTACCAAATGTAGAACTAACCTAGCCAACTCATGAAACCTATCAGTATACGTGCTCCACCGCCCATCGCTATCCGCATCTGGCCAGCTCTGACCATGTGGCGTGGATGCCACAACTCATATTCTAACTTTTGCATCTCATGACTAGGACAAAACTCTTGTATCATCATAAACTTAAAGTCATTCCATGACATACTAACAACAACTTCCCGGCTTAGCGTACGGATCTGAGAGGTCCACCACGTTAAAGCCTTACCCACAATAAACTCATTAGTCTATTTTTCACTTTTGTCATTACACAACCACTTTCATAGCCTGTACATTTTCTCCATTTTCTCAATCCAACGAGTAAGAACTAGAGCACCTCCCTTACCTTCATATTCCTTAGGGTTATAAGCTAAGAACTCCTTATTTGAACAACCAACTCGGTTGACATTTACTAACACATTCCCTACGTTCTCCTGAACGTTCTCATTAACCACATTACCATTCTGATTTCCAACATTTCCTCGGTTACTAACCTGAGCTAGCATGACGGGTAAGAGGTTCTGCAATTACTGGGCAATGATCGTCGAGAAGTCGGGTGCACCCCCATTGGCTCCCTCTACATTCCCATTGACTCCCTCTACACCCCCATTAGCTCCCAAACCCTGGTCATTTCCTTGACAATTCAAATCCTCAACACGCTCATCATTACCTTCCCTGGGTCTTCTACCCCTTCCACCTCTACCAACCCGTTCACCCGTTCCCCCTCATAGTGATTTGGCAGCAGACCGGCCAGCACTTCGGGTCCTCATCCTTGGCGGCATTATCTATACGAGGGAGAAAATAGGCAACGTTAGGTAAGTGGGAAGACTCGCACATATATATAGAATATCTTACTATATAGAACCAGATATACACGTAACTCTACCCTACGGTGTCAACATCGATTTATGTGAACAACATCATCAAGTATGAGTAAGTTGTCATACGCTTATAACTATGTTAGCCACCGTATTTATATTCGCATCCTTTCCTATTCATATCCAATATTGATCCCACCCATTTCAATGACTGGCATAACTAAGGCACCAAACCGCGAACACATAAAGGCACACAGAAGCGGAACACCGCACACATAGATCCTATACGCAACTAGACGACTGATCTTAGGTTATAGTCTAGGCCAAACCACCTAGTTCTCTATAACCTGGCTTTGATTACCAATCTGTCACACCCCGACAATGGCAAAAACTCAGGAATGCAACATAATGATCAATCATAACACAAGATACAAAATAGAGAAAACTACATTGCATAAACTCCAAGTGCTATGAAGATCATCAACCTTGAACAAACTCAAGTGATGTCCTAAATCGCAACTAAAATCCACAATCTCTTATAATTATTCAAAATGCCAACACAGGGGACCATAATCCAAACTTATTCCAAAACATCTGAAACTAAAATCAAACAACAAGAATTCAAGACTTCAAACAAAATTCCACACGGGATACTTCTAAGTCTGCTATTAATCACCAAACTACTCTTCTTTCACTTCACCTGAAAATGATACTCGAAAATGTCAACAATAATGTTGGTGAGCTCGTAGTTTAGAACTTAAACCCAAAAGTTGTGACAATATTTCAACAGTGGACAATAGTGCTATATGACAGTGAATATATGCAAACAACCTTAGCATCACCGCTAAACAATAACCATATGTCACTTACGCACCTAAGGGTATACCGCGGGAGCGTTATAATTAGCAGGAACACACCAAACCTAGGTAGGCTGTACCCATCCGCTCCAATAATCACATAAATTACTGGGTATGGTACCCTTTCTGCTTCCAAAACTATCATATAACACATAATATTCTCCACAGCAGTCATAAGCACATATAGTTGTCCCAAAAACAAAAACACATTTGCATAGATCAATTCAAAACATTTCAATACACATTTGAGTATCATTTTCCCCACGAAAAACAATTTATAAGTGGGGTACTCGAGAACTACCCTCAAGCAGTCTTTAGCAACCAAACTCTTAATCACACAAGCAAATGCAAATGACGCTCGCAACGACCTAGTAGTTAATTTGTTCAATTTAAATCATTCAATTCAAAAACTTTGTATTCACGTTTGATGCATAGAGTTTTTGACGCGTTGTACAATTACCAAAAATAGTTTAGTGGCGTGATGGTTAACAACTTATTTTCACAATCATATCAATCTTATTCCTCGATAATACATACTTATACTATTTAGAGAAAATAGTTAAGTAATATAATAATATTTATAATTATTAATTATAATTATATCTCGACAAGTCCATTGAGTCCACTTAGTCATTTCAAAATAATCATTATACGGTTGTTGAAATGGAAACATTTACTCTTAATAAACAAATTAGAGAAAGTTTCGAGAAAAAAATTATATTTTGGTCTTTAGTGAATTTATTAAATAAAAAAATATTAAATATTATTTTAATATTTAAAATCAAAATCATGTTTTAAGAAAATTTTATCGTGTAAACTTTTTATGAATTTCGACTTGACACCCGTACGGTTTATACTACGTTTTTCCAAGGTTTAAAACCTTATATTTTCATTTATTTTTCAACAAATTCGACACTCTTTTCGAACAAAATCCCAAAATCTCAATCTTTAACGCTACCAACATGGTATTTTCTAAAATAGCCGTTAATATCACTTCATAAATACTTTTTACTTTCAAAAGGTCCGGCATAAACTCTATAACTACTAAATATGCTTATTGGGGCTTAAGGCCAACATGGTTCATTAAAACATTTATAGTCTAAAATACAATCCAAGTCCAAAACCAGGTCATCATTTAACTTATACTAAGTATATACTATATGTTAAAATATTCTGGACCACAATAAAGCACCTGCCATTAAGTCGCGGCTCAAATAGACTTATTGGGCCGTGAGTCCATAAACTCCAAAATACGTATATTAAGCTTTAAAATAAGCTATTAAGCTACATATCGCTTTTGGTTACTACCATAAGCCTCAAAAATAGTCCACAACATACGCCATAACACAAAAATAATCAAAATCACTTTCCTAGTGATTTTGGGAATCCATTCGTGGTCTATAAGCCCAAATAAGCTAAGAAATAGCTTAAAATATGCCTGAATAGGCCATACAAGCTACTATAAAAAATAAGCATTCTAGCATCATATATTATTCAACCATTATGACCACCGACATCATATTATCAAACCTTCTTTTTCCTTTTTACTATTCACGAACCAAACACCACCTTTTTTATTCATTTCGCTTTCAAAAATCGATTTTCACAACGATCAACTTGTACAACTAACATCTATGCATCAAAATAAACCCAAAAGGACAAACGAAATTTAAATTTGAAAACTTATAAGAAAATCATCAAATTTGTAGATTTTGACACGAACCGGACAACCCAAACGTTGTTTAAATGAATAACCAAACACTAGAATCAACCCTAAATATTTATGTCTTCATGTTTTCTTGATCAAACTTCAAAAATTATGAGAGTGTGTGTGTTTTAGGTGCGGACGAACACAAGAGAGGAGGGAGAGGATATTTTTTTGATTTTAAAAATGAACTATGTGTAAAAATGAGGATAAGGAAAGCATCTTGAAGAATATTAGTAATCTCTAACAACAAGAACTAGAGAGAGAAAGTAGGAAGGAAGGAAGTATTTTAGAGAGAGAAAGACAAGAACATGAAATGCATTACTATATGAAAATACAACCAACCAACCACCTCTCCAAGGCATGGAGAGGTGTTTATATACTTACAAGGGGTGGATGGGCCTTGGCTTAATGGACTCATCCATGGGCCTTGGACTAACTACCTATGTAAGTTTCCAAAAATTACTTAATGAGCTAACGACTGTTATCTATGAAGTGACCGACACTTTCCTAGGAATTTTGTATTCCTAACAATCTCCCCCTAAGGGAGGTCACTCCATGTTACAAAATCTTAAACATAGCATACTATGCTTTATCTTTAGTCTTGAGCTCGTAGTCTTTAACTTCAATCATTAACTTGTGAATTAATGTAGTGATCATTGACTTTAGGCTTGAGCTTGTTCCTTTATCTCGATTTGAATGTGAAAAATGGTAATCTTGAGAACTTGAGATGAGAACCAAGCATTAATTCGTTTCGCCATTTTGTAAACTTTGCCATCTTGTGAACTTGTGACTTCTAGACCGACATGCTCATACCTTTCTTGATATGTAAACTTGAAAAGCTTTAATAATGCATCTTTCTTGAGGTTCTTTAACTTTAACACTTCGTCACTTCGAGAAAGACGTTCGGTATCAGAGTGACGAAAACTTCTTTGAAATTCTTTGACTTTAATACTTCGTCACTTCAAGAAAGACGTACGGTATCAGAGTAGCGGAAGTCTTGAAACATGTACAAGCTTTCATGTTGTCTTTAGTTGTCGGTCAGGGTATGAGCATGTGGTTATGGACCCTTGTGGTCAGCTGGATCAGGTATCTCACCTCCATCTTTTAGTATCATGCATAAAAAAGTTAGCAATAAAGCGGGAGGGACGAATATGGCTTTGTAATTCGACCGTGTTTGGTTAGAGTAACCTCTCGATATGTGAGGATCGACCTGTGATCAGGTAGATTCAATTTAAGAAGAATCTCCTTGACAGGATTTCCAGCTGAAGTATCGAATCTTTCTAACACATATGTATTAGATTCATCAAACTCAACATGTTCTCATTATCGGAATGTCTCAAAGCAGACAACACGATAAGAGTGAACCAGCGAGTTAATATCTCACCGATTGAACAGAAAAATCAATTTGAAAAATCAATCGACGTGTCACTTGCTAAAGTGGTTTTGTGACACATCGAGAGTGTTAATCATTTCAAAAATTCATCATCAACCGTTAATCCATATACTGGAACAAGTTTGATTCTTATAGAATCGCACCATCGTTTCTTTCTAGTTGTCACAAGTTTGATTCATATAGAATCGCACAAGTCACCTACCATGAGCTTGTTTGATGTTGGCTCAAGCAGGATTTCCATCTTCATTGTGAATAATATCACTCGGATGTTCTGGCAAAATCACAAAGATAATGCGTAGGACTCTTAATATATATCTTGTTATTCACATTGTGTGACTTAGCAAGCATAATTTTGACAAGTGTCCTAATGAGATTTATGGATGATCTCTTTTTGGCTCTAGACTCAAAAGTGCACTTTGCTTTTAGTGATCGGAAAAGTGCACTTTGCTTTTAGTGATCGGAGGCTGGAGCAGACTGCCACCTTTTCAATATCAACTAACTCAGAGTGAGAAAGTTGATAGAAATGCGTGTAATCTCCGTGAGAAATGAAACAAGAGTCTGTTGAGAGACCTTGAGTGGCTAGGGAGGGTTGTGCATAGCGTCACTGGGTCCATGACAGTCTTCAATGCCAGACAACACCTTAGTGTTTCTGACAGTTTATGTATTGACCCAGTTTCTGCCTAAGTGTATGGAGGGCTTCTTTCTTTTCACCCTTTATCCTTACAATTCTTTTTAATTCTTCAACCCCTTCAGCGCTTACCGAGACTTCATAACTAACACCTTGTTGGGTTTATTCCAGTGCTAGCTCCATCTCAGTCGGCACTTTTCCCGATTCTCACTTTTTCTCCTTTTGTATCCTACCTACGGACTTCTACACTAACTAGTAGATATCCCTGGGTAGATCCCTTCGGTTCTGGTTAGATCATGGGATTTGAATACCTATGCCTAACAACCTTATAACTCCATAAATTTAAGTACATGGTCAGTCATTTGGGTATTCCATCACAATCAAAATGAAAATCATTGAAAAAATTCAATCAAAGTTTTTGATATAAATATTAAAAGATTTACACTTTGAGAGTTTTTCATCATCACTAAAAGCTCCCCCTTATCATGTGCATCGTAATCGTAGTACATGCTAAGTATGGAGTGCATTGAGTCCATTTTATAAAATCACATTTCAATATGAATTAGATGTAGTTTAATCACATTTTCTCCCCTTATCCAAAATGTTAATCCCTTGATCTTTTTAACATCAATTGATTAAATGTTCGGGGACAAAATGTTACACAATATTTAATAAGAACATTTTAATGCTCCCTCTTAATATTTGAGGGTATATAAGATAGTGCTGAGTACAATAATTTGAAGAAAATTTTGAATTTACTAAGAAATTCTTGAAAATTTTTGTACTCGAGCACTCCTTATTATCACCATAAGTCTGCACTACATATCTACAAATTCACAAGCTTAAATTATTTACGAGATTTAACCTGAGTGATAATAACATCATATGATAGAATCATATGGTTCTTTGTAGCAGCCGAAGGTCTCCTCTGTAAGTTTTTCCACCAACAAACTTTTCCAGACTACGCATCAACCTTCTATCTCTGAGTTTCTTGTCAATGGAATTTATCATCACCCGAGCTCTCTGCTTGTCTTGTTTGGTCCATTTTCTCTTTGGCAAGTGCTCCATTTGAATCCCATTAGCAATATCATTAAGAGCGGTACGAACATGGTTTAGTGGGCTGTCACTGAACTTGTGAAGCTCATCAGTGCGCATCAAACAATTTCTGTCTATGTCATCTTGATATATAATGCCTTGGATATCAAGGTAAGCAGTGTAGGGAGTCATTTTTCAGAGATTTGAACGGTATGAGTCTGGTCTTGAGAGGTTTATCTTCTTCTGGTAGCTTTCAACTGCTAGTTGTAGATCCTCCACATGTTCTTGAATGACAATGTGTCTCATGTACATTCTCAAAGCCACATTTAGCGCAAACCGTTCATCCAAATTGAGGTTGGTCAGCTTTCCTTGAACAAGAAGAAGTAACATATCTTTAATGTCTTGGCGATAAAGTCTTTTGAAGTCGCCTTCTTAAAAATTGTATAGCTGATCGTCCTGTCTTCAAACAATAATCTCTTCTAAATGTTTGTAGCCAAAGAACTCCATGATCTTGAGACTGGCAACATCAATTATCCTGTATCTTGAGTAGACATCTTTTGAAGTTTCCATGTTGGTAGCATATCCATAGAATGACTGACGTTTTGGACCCTAGTGATATGTTCCCCAGTGATATGTTCCTCAGTAGGCATGCTTGTCATAGACAACTTGTACCGAGCTCCATATACTTCTAGGAACTTTTTCTTCAATCCATTTAATATGACCGTACTCAGCAGCCTTTATCTTGGTAATTGAGGTTATGTATCTTTGACTTAAGCTCCCTCCTTTCAGATATTTAAGATCGTTATTGATGAAGTGATCAAAAAGGATAACTTGATGACCTCGTGCATTCTGAATTAAAGGAAGGGGCTTGCTGAGATCATGGGGATACGATCTTCCTTCAGGATTATGCCAATCTAACTGATCATGAGTAGCTTTGAATACTTCTTCCAAGTGGTATTCTAATTCCACTGCACTCTTACATGTGCCTTTCATGAGATCATATGTTGGACCGGTCAACACATCTTGAGTCAGATTGTTAATCTTGAGCCGATTTATGATAAAGGCAGAAAAGTCGATAGGAGTAGCTAGAAACTCATTAAACAAGGATTGTGTGCCTAAAGCATGAGCCAGCTGAGCCATCCATGATTGAGGAGGTCGGTCGTTAACAGTATTTGTTTTGTTCCATTCAAAATTAGGAGTTTGAGAGCCTGGTAAATTCCACAATCGTGCATCAACATCTGTTACCTCTCTTGCAGGCGATACATCATCATTTCCTGTGTTAAACTCTTGATGTGATGGTTTTGCCAAATCATCAACCCTTGGACCATGCTCCTCTGCTTGAGCAGACTTGCCTGATGATTTTGGTTAAGATCTGGTTGCACCTTTGGAAGAACTTATAGACTTATACTCCTTTTGAGTTGCTTCTTTTGATGACTTTTCCTTGCCTGATCTCATTCTTTTCGTTCCTCGGTTTGATCCAGCGGAGGGTTCTTCATCTTTGTCTTGATCATCACGTCTGTGGAAACCGTTAGAAATCGTTGTAGCTCTAGTTTGTTAAGAACTAATCTAGGATAATGATAACATAGGCGAAATATTCAAACATAGAATCAATATTATCATGACAAGGTTTTACCAAATATTCCAAGCCCCAATATTATTTGATCAGAACAATACAGTTACATTAATGAACTGTAACAGGGATCAAGGAAAACCTTGATTACCTTAAGGCTAATCTCTAGATAGATTTCTACTACTAACTATACAAACGTGTACACACACGTTTTCTTTAGTCGACTCTTATTGAGAACACACACTTTTCTAGATGTCTAAAACCTATAACCTGTA
>BQNB010080595.1:0-29887 GCA_026074375.1 Tanacetum coccineum
AAACTATGCATGCATACCACAAATACCATTATAAAAGTTTAGAATAATAATGATATACGAGCAAACACGAATGAAAACATAAAATACATAAAGCACATAAGAGTTATTGCACGTGGTACTCACATTAAAATCCGATATAAATAAAATCATACAGAAAAAACAGCATACATAAACACAAACGCATCCGAGCATAATAAACATCAAAGCATAAATGCATGCAAAGAAATTAGGCCTATTAGCAATTACATTTTATGTCATAAGGGTGCAACGAAGTTCGTAGATGGGTGTAGCTATGAGGCTCTAGACTTAAAAGCAAATGAAACTCTCTACACACGACAGATATGCACACGAACTACCAAAAATAACCTAAAAAGGCTAAATGACCTAGACCTAGCCGTCTATTCTAATTCTAGCTCTCCGTGCGTTCCTATTAAACGTTATGTCCTTGGACAAAATAAGATCCTTCAAGTATTGCTTCACTCTATCATCATTAGTTTTGGTCTACCCTTTCTCCTCAAGTCACCGAATACCAAAACTTCCACTCTTTTAACTTACGTTGTTTTTGTGCTCCTCCTCACATGTATGAACCATCTCAATTGTCTGTCTCTCATCTTGTTTATGATAGTTTCGACTTCAAGTGCAACTTTGAAATCTTCAATTAAGGATCATGTCAAACATGGTTTTAGCACATGTCAACATTAGAATTCTTAATTCTAGCACTTGTACCATCTTTTCTTGAGCTTTCGTAATCAGCCAGCACTCTGACACGTACAATATATCGGTCTAATTGCTACTCTATAAAATCCACCCTTTGAGCTTTCCAATAACTTGGCACTCTTGTAGCCTCCCTCCACTTCAACGAGCGTGCTTTAATACGGTGACCACTCCCTTTAGCCTTTGGCACCGCACCGCACATTGATTATTTAAAACCGAACATTGATTATTTAATGTGTGTTATAAGGCTTCTACCACATATTATCATTAATATTCTTATAAGTCATAAGTGATGTGTGTGTTTACATTAAATATATGCATTGTTATAACCGAAAAAACAAATATTGTAAACTAAAAACCGCAAAAACCCACATTAATTATATAAGTTATAAATGATGGTACGATGCAGTTAATGTTGAATGATAGAAAACCCCATGGGTATCGCATTCTCATTAATAACTATTTATAATGACAAATTACATGGAAACCCTAATGGGCCCTTTGCCTACAAGTCGGGCTTGGGACTTTTATTTATCTCTAATACCCTCCCGCAGTCCGAGCGGCGAAATTACTAAAGCTCGAGACTGAAGAAGTAAACATTAATAATAAAGCTGAAGAAAAAGATAACAATTGTTGACGAAGAATCCCGACATCATACGGAGCAAAGTCTTCATAACGCGACACATCTTTGATTTTTTTTCCCGATTCAAATCACCTACAAGCAGATGTATTTTTTTTAAACTAGAGAAAATGGATTTTTGTGGTGAAGGAGAAGAGAATTGGGGTGGAAAGAAAGAAAAAAAATATGCAACGGCAGAAAGTGATTTTCAAGAGATAGAATTAAGGTTCAGGATAAAAGCAAAGTAAAGTGAATGGATCGAGAAAATTCATATGTATATTTTTTTTTCTTTATGGAGAAGATAGAAGCGGCTCATGATGGCCGGTGATTAGTTCTTGAGAATAAAGACAAAGATATTTGACGGGGTGACATAGATGCAGCGGCTCATGGCGGCCGACTAGGTTTTATGATCTAACCTGCTCTGATACCATGTTGAATGATAGAAAACCCCATGGGTATTGCATTCTCATTAATAACTATTTATAATAACAAATTACATGGAAACCCTAATGGGCCCTTTGCCCACAAGTCGGGCTTGGGCCTTTTATTTATCTCTAATAGTTAAAACCCGCAAAACCGCAAAAAACCCGCAAAACCGAAACCGCAAAATGTGGTGCAGGTTGGTTTCTTTTTTTATAGAAACCGCAAGTGCGGTTGCGGTTCGGTTTTAGTCAAAACCACAAACCTAACCGCACCATGCTCGGTATCACGCATAGTGAGTGGCTCATCATTGTTGCCCTTTTTTCCAAACTCACGCGTGAGTCTTGGTAGGCTGTTTTGGATGTTCGCCCGTGAGTGAGTGACTACTTTTAATTTACAAATAGATATTTGTAGAGTTTAATGCTTTAATATTCCAACTGAAAACATAACTAAAGACATAACAGCTTGGCCAATTGACGATTTTTGCATGTGTGAATATTTAATGTCATTGAATAATAGCCACAATTAGAGATGTCAACGAGTCAGGTTCGGGGCAGGTTTTAGTATGCTCGTGCCCGTACCCGTTCATAATATTCACATTTGTATCCATCACATTACCCCCACGGGATTAGTACCAACACGGTAACGAGTGACCATGGAGTGAGTCGAAGTGGGATTGCGGTTGGGTTGAGTGGTAGCGGGTGGGGGAACGAAACCGGGGAGGAGGGGTAGGTATATCTATTTTTTTGGGATGGAAAGATTAGTCGTAAAGGTGTTTGTTTAGTAGAGGCGGAAGGAGTTGGGCTGCAAATATGGAGTGAGATAGGTGGGCTGATATGGTTGGCGGGCCAGTGGAGTGGGCGGAAGTGGAAGTGGGTTGTGGTGAGGGAGATGTGGGTTGTCGAGTTGCGGCAACTGGGGAAGACCCAACAGTGGGCATATTATGGAGCATATGTTTTTGTATTAAATTAGGATCGGTGTCAAGGAAATTGTATGGTGGTGAGGCATCGGGAGTCATAGACCCATACGGAAAAACCGTCTCATCAAAAGTCACGTGACGAGATAGAATGATTTTATCCGTATTTAAGTCAAGACACCGATACCCACGGTGATTGGTGGGGTAGCCAAGAAAAATCGAGGGAGTAGCACGGGGTTCGAGTTTGTGATTGGTGTGAACATGTGGGTAGCAAAGACAACCGAATACACGAAGATCGGCATAATTAGGTGTTGTCTTATAAAGACGGGTATGTGGTATCTCATTGTTAATCGCAGTGGATGGAAGAATGTTTAAGAGATGTGCGGCCATGTGAAGGGCTTCAACCCAAAAGGTAGGGGGTAAGTGTGCTTGAAATAATAAGGTACGGATGAGGTTGTTAATGGTACGTATCATGCGTTCCGACTTGCCATTTTGTTGAGATGTTTTGGGACAAGAGAAACGAATGGTAATACCATTGGTGGCAAATAATTGGTGTAAGGCATTGTTGTCAAACTCACCTCCATGATCACATTGCAAGGATTTAATATCACACTGAAACTGATTTTTAACAAAAGCACGGAAATGAATGAATTTAGACAATGCATCAGACTTATTACGAAGAGGATACACCCACAAGTAATGCGAAAAATGATCTAAAAATAAAACATAGTATTTAATGCCTGAAACACTCGAAAGTGGAGAAGTCCACAAATCTGAGTGAATAATGTCAAAAGGAGACTTAACAACTGTTTCAGAAAGCGAAAAAGGAAGTCGCACGTGCTTGCCAAGCTGACAAGCATGACAAAGCACAGTGGACTTAGTCTTATTACAAGAAATCAGATTATTAGAAACTAAATGACGTAACACTTCACTTCCAGGATGACCCAGTCGTTGGTGCCACGTCTGCTGACCGACCAAAAAAGCTTGAGGATATGACAGAGATGTGACCGGATAGAGATCACCCGTGCTGTCACATCGGAGTAGAATTTGACGGGTCCAGTAATCCTTAACAGAAAAACCAAACTCATCAAATTCAATGGTACATTTATTATCTCTAACGAACTGTCTGACCGAAATTAAGTTTTTAACAATGTTGGGTGTTATGAGTACATTATTTAGGTGAAGAGGTCTGTAAGGAGTAGGTAAAGTGCTATGGCCCGTGTTGGTGACTGGAATGGATTTCCCGTCACCAACAAGAACAGATGGATACATGCAAGAATTAAAAAGAGTACTTAAATTAGTGGCATTAGAGTTAAGATGAGACGACGCACCAGTATCCATGTTCCAATTTGCATCTGTTGGATCCCGAAGAGTCATGGTATTAAACGCTTGAGGCAAAAGCGTTGCTTGACCATTTGCTGGAGTCGAACCTTGTACAGTACCCGAGAGAAGAGCCTGCTGTTGTGGGCTGAAGGCTTGTTGGGCCGGCTGTTGACCAGACTGGAAGCCTGGTGGAGCTGTGGGCCGAGATTGGCCTGATAAGCCATTGAAACCAAATTGGGCCAACATGGTTTGTTGGGCTTGTAAGAGTTGTAGAAGCTGCTGTTGTTGTGATACATTCAACCCACCAGATTGAGATCCAGCATGCATAGGTAAAGTCCCCTGAGTGGTGCGATGAGTTGTAGAATTATTACTGTTGCGAGGAGTACCTGAGGAACGAGAGGAGTCATGAAGGAAACGACAAGCATCGCCCCAACGACAAAAGCCACGTCCAAAATTACGACACACCTCACGTGTTGTGGTACGGTTGTCCCGTTCACGATTGTTCCATCCCGTTTGATTACGACTTGATGCTTCAGCCAATAGCACTTGAGGAGCACTTGAAGTAGTGCCAGTAGGGAGTACAGAAGACCGAGAACGAAGCCTCAGCTCCTCCGTTGCCACCATCGATCGAACAGTAGCCAAGTCAGGGAAAGGATCCTTGTGTGCTATGATTTGAGCGAGACTCCCATATTTGTCACTTAAGCCGTTGATGGCGTATGTGACTACATCGTCATCAGACATATCCGAACCTAAATCAGTAAGAAGGGTGAGGATAGCCTCGATCTTTGAAAAGTATTCATCAGCAGTTTGGTCTCCCATTTGAATGACCCGTAATTCTCCTTTTAAGGAGATGGTGCGGGTGCGTTTGTTGTCTTGGAAAATGGTTTCAATGGCATCCCAAGCGGCTTTAGCCGTTTTAGGATTTGCTTTAATCAACCTCTTTCGAAGGGTCGAAGAGAGGGTGAGAAAGATCCAAGATTTGACGATGGAATCAGCCGTGATCCATTCGTCCGTTGGTGGAGTCGACGTCGAGGCCTCGGTGACAGGTTCTTCGATGTGCTTTAGGACACCGAAGTTGCTACAATGGCCTTTGAAAAAATAACTCCATGTGGAGTAGTTTGATTCAGCGAGATCCAGCTTCTCAGGAATGAGACTGTTGATGTTATGAACCGCATAAAGTTTTTCAACCAAGGTGAGGGTAGGGGGTGGAGATGGGTGTTCGCTGTTTGTCATTATGGATTGATAATCGACTGTTAAATCGATGTGATGAAGGTGTAAAGGCGACTGTTAAGTCGCTGTGGAGGGATTAGGGTTTGTTTTGTATTTTAGGGTTTGGATCGGCTTGGATAATGGCCTGATACCATGTAAACTGTGTTTATTGAATGAGTATAATGAGTACAATACAATGTATATATATACTACACATTGGGCCTAATCATGAGCACAGGCCTTTGGGCCATACAAACACGTCTGCTAACAGTATCGGATATCCCCAATTGAATATTCTATAGACAAAATGGCGGGTATCAAGATTAAGTCACACTAAAACCCACCGACAAAATAAAACAAAACACCATGATATATTCAAAAATTTAAAAGTTAAAGAAAACGAATATCGTATCAAATTATTTATCGCTTTTGAATAATTCATGCACAACATACAAACGTGTTAGATAATAAAGATACTTATATTTAAAATACAATGGAAGAAATTATATATAATACATATATACTCTAATTAATTATAATAGTAATAAAGCGGGTACGAATTCGGGTAAACGGATATGGATACATGTACGGGTAATCGGGACGGGTATTGCTAGAACCTGTCACCGAACCCGTACCCCACTAAAAACTTTTATCAATACCCAAACCTACTTGTTAACCCGCCAACCCGCCCCGAACCCGATCTAACCGGTTAGGGTTTCGGTTTTTCTCATCGATTTCGAATGCTTTTGCCATCCCTAACCACAATTAGTTCTAGTGTCGCTATTGCTTCATTATTTGTGTTTAAGAGGACTTGTTCGCGGGTTGTAACCACAAAGCATGGTATGAGGATGATGTTGTTTTAAATTTATGCATATTTAATAAAATTGTTGAAACAAAGTGCTGCTCTTAACTTACAAATAGATATTTGCAGGGTTTAATGCTTTAATATTCTAAATGGATCTTAATTTTTTCTAATGCATGGTTTATGTTCAAAAAAAAATGCTTTAATATTCTAATTAAAAACATAAATCAAGATATAACAACTTGGCCAATTGACGATATTTGTATGTGTGAATATGTGATGTCACAATTAGTTCTCGTGTCGCTATCGCTTTATTATTCGTGATTAAGGGGCTTCGTTCGCGGGTACGACATGATGTTGAGGTGATGTTGTTTTAATTTAATTACTAGTTTTAATCCTGTGCGCGCACGAGGCTTGTACATTATGTTTTTTTTATATATGTATAAAAAATTTATTTTTACTGTTTTATAAGTTATATAAAAGTTTAAGGGATTATTTGTTTTTTTAAGTTATAATAAAATTTGTAAATTTATAAATTTACATTTAATTGTATATAATTTATTTAAAATTAAACCACTAAAGTTTTATTAATTATCTCTTTTTTTTTAAGTTTTGGTTTTTATAAATTTGACGCATATATTTTTATGTGTTTTGTTTCTTCATCAGATTTCTCCACCAAAATAATGCTAATTTTGAAAGTATTTAAGCTTTTTAATTAAACATATATAAAAAATAATAAAAAAATCATAGTGGATCATGCCTAACAAGAAAACATTCTTTTTTTATTTTTTAAAATTTTTTATTTTTACTGTTTTATAAGTTATATAAAAGTTTAAGGGATTATTTGTTTTTTTAAGTTATAATAAAATTTGTAAATTTATAAATTTACACTTAACTCTATATAATTTATTTAAAATTAAACCACTAAAGTTTTATTAATTATCTCCTCTTTTTTTTAAGTTTTGGTTTTTATAAATTTGACACATATATTTTTATGTGTTTTTTTTTCTCCATCAGATTTCTCCACCAAAATAATGCCAATTTTGAAAGTATTTAAGTTTTTTAATTAAACATATATACAAAAATAATAAAAAATCATAGTGGAGCATACCTAATAAGGAAACATTCTTTTTATTTGAAATACGAAAGTCTCCACTTTTCATTTTCCTTTACAAGGTAAAAGATTGATATAATGTTTTAGACATTATGCATATTTAATAGCATATAATGCCTTTTGAAAATTTGCTTTTCTGGTTATTTTTATTTAAACTTTAATGAAACATTAAATGCGTCGTTGCTATATGTATAATCTTGTGTATATATTTTTATCGCATGGTAGTCGTGCCTTCATTTTGATATTTATATGCATGTTAATAATAATTTACTTGTATTTAATTTTTAAACTTGTGTACAAGGTTAAAATTATAAACAATAAAAACATAAGTCGTTATTAAACGTGGATGGTAAAAGATACGTATATATATTTTTCCATACATCCTTACTTAATCTCATAAAAAAAAGTAACATGAGCTTTTCGTATATATACAATATCGTGTATTAATTACATATAACAAGAATTCGTGCTTTCATTTTAAAATTTATAAATAATAACAAGAAGAAATATGTTATATTTTTTTCAAAAATTATGAAGTGTAGGATTGTTTATTAAATTTATAAAGTTATCAAAAAGTATGTAAACTGATAATTTATTTAGAATTTAACAAATAAAATTTTATTAATTAACCCTTATTTTTTTAGTTCTTTAAAAAAATCGACGCAAGTATTGTACAATATGAAACGAGAGTCGTAATTCGCGCGCTGCCGCGGAGCGCGCGTGACTATTTTTGCAACAGATCGATAACCTGAAGTACTATTTTTCTGTGGTTGGTCTCACCTTGCAATGAACCGATAACGTCAAAGACTATTTCCGTAAGTTTCTTAAAAATATTTATTAAACTTCAACATTTTTTTATAAAACCGTAAGTATGTCAGAAACATTGCAATATTTGGCTCGATGTGCTCGCAATTCGACGATCTTTTCAATGACATTTTTTTACTTGATGAATATTTTCTTCCTAATGATCCGGTTGCTACTCGTTGGGTTAAGTTTATTCCTATCAAGATTAATGTTTTCGCTTGGAGGGTTTACTTGGATCGTCTTCCTACACGGCTGAATCTAAATCGTAGGAACATTCAAGTTTTGGATCAGTCTTGCCCAGTTTGTAAAGATGCTGCTGAAGAGGTTTCACATTTATTTTCATTTCGTTGTCCTTTGCTGTTGTATGTTTTCACGAGACTATATATGTGATGGTGGAATCTACGTGGTATCCTCCGTTAAGCTCTGTACCGAGGAATGTTGTCTTGGTTATCATGGATATTCGTCTTGGTCTATTCTAAATCATGCTGGAAGGTATTTGCTACGTTTCATGGTGGTCTATTTGGAACTATCGAACAGTGTACTTTTTGCAAGCCTACCCCCCTCGGAAAGATATCATCTTTGATGACATTTTTAATCGTTCGTTTCTTTGGTGTCCCCTTCCAGATGTAAAACATAGGCTTGTTTAGTTGGGATAGGTGGTTGCAACACCCTTATTTACTTTCTTTGTAATTTTCTAGCTTCTTGCTAGTGTTTCTTTTTTTGTCTAATAAAAGTTGCCGTTCAAAAAAAAATAATAAATAAATAAAGTTTGTTATATAAAAAAATCGTAAATAGGTAAAAGTTAAAGGTCGATTTTGTAACTTTTAATATATTTGAGAGTGTGTTTTGTAAATATCTTTTTTTTTCTTTTTTTTCATTGTGAGTCGTGAGCTTTCTAATTTTTTATTCAACAAATTACTGCTCTTTAATATATACGAGGTTCGTAACCCGCGCGTTATCGCGAAGTATGCGGGACTGTGCGACTCACCTTGCAATGAACCGATAAACTCAAAGACTATTTCTGTAAATATTTTGAATATATGTATGCTAAACTTCAACATTTTTTATAAAATCGTACACGTGTCAGAAGCGTTGCAACATTAGCGTCGTTTTGTTCGCAGTTTGACGATCTTTTCAGTGACATTTTTTTCTCGAATAAATCGATTGAAATGCGCTCCTGGTTTGATAAATAAAGTTTGTTATATAAAAAAGTCGTAGGTAGGGTAAAGTTCAAGGTCGACTTTGTAACGTTTAACATACTTCAGGGTGCGATTTGAAAATTGTTTTTTTTAATATATATATAATATTAAACTTCAACATTTAAAAAAAAAAGCGTACGCATGTCAGAAGCATTGTAATATTGGGCGAGTTTCGTTTGCGATTCGAAGATCTTTTCAAAGACATTCTTTTTGAATGAATCGATAGATATGCTCTCCATATTTGATAAATAAAGTTTGTTATATAAAAAAAATATTGTAAACAGGTTAATGTTCATGGTACGTTTTGAAATTATATATATATATATATATATATTAAACTTCAACATTTTTTATAAAATCGTACGCATGTCAGAAGCATTGCAATATTGGGCTCGTTTTGTTCGTAATTCGACGATCTTTTTAGTGACATTTTTTTTCCGAATGAATCGATACATATGCGTTTCATATTTGATAAATAAAGTTTGTTATATAAAAAAGTCGTAAATAGGCTAAAGTTCAGGGTTCGTTTTGAAAATATATAAATTTTTTATTCTTTTTATGTCGATAGTCGTGCGTTGAAGAATAATTTATTCCAACATGTGCTACAGTTTTCTGCCGTTTTATATAGCTGTATAATAACATGTGCTACAGTTTTCTGCCCGTTTGGTTTGTAGGTGGGTTTAGGATAAAAATTTGGATTTGAATTTGAATTAGGATTTGATATAGGTTTTGAAATAAACGAGGAAAAAGAAAAAAATATTAACTATTTTATAAATATATTTAATTTATAAATACATAGAAATAAAATATATTGTTGAGCATAAAAAGATGTGATGAAAACAAATGAATCTAACAAACTTGTGGCTGAGCAAAATTTAAGAAATTAGAAATTATATATGATTCGACATAATTGTCAAATACTACAAAAATCCCACCCATGCACCCGGGGTTAAATTTTTGGCATCAAACATTCATGTCAGTCTAAAGAAATACTACCAAACAACAGAATTTAGTTGGGATGAGCCCAAACCCTTAAAAAGTCACATACCAAACTGGCCATCAATTTTGATATTCTATTGACCAATGAGAGGATTACATTTTGCCACGTGACAAAGTAATGCACTATCATTGGTTCAATTATAATTGCTTCTCTTACATATAAGAGATTTTTTATAATACTTTTAACAATTTTAAGCTTTATACCATATAAACAAAATTATTTTTTAATTTATGTGTTCTTAAGCCTAATTTTCTTATTAGTATCTTGTAGTCAAGAGTTAAATCATTGTCTATATGTACTACATATTAGGGGTGAGCATACCGGACCGGACTGGAAAACCGGACCGGACCGGACCGACCGGACCGAACGTATTTCGGTCCGGTCCTCGGTCCGGTGTATTTGTTATTTTCGGTCTCGGTCCGGTCACGTCCAGCTCGGTCCGACCAAAAACCCGATGATTATGCCGTGTAGGACCGGACCGGACCGAAGACCGACCCGGACGGGACCGTACCATTTCGTTCCGGTCCTCGGTCTGGCATTTTAGACCAAGTCGGTCCTCGGTCCGGTCCGGTCTTGGCCGGTCCAGTCCGGTCTTTGGACCGTGCTCACCCCTACTACATATAAACAAAATATATTTGTTTAAAGTTTAATAGCTTAAAAAACAAATAATGTTATTAAACTAACATATTTTTACTTATGAAAAGCAACACAATATATTAAATAATTAAATATGCAATTGCAATCTAAATCGCTAACTTTCTTCACTCTCCTTTACTACACATCATATATACATAAAAAAAAGTGTACACACAAATTAACACTATTATAAACCGTCGTTATACACAGTAATCATCTAGTAGATTAAAAAACGAAAATGGCATCTATTTATTTAAGCTCTAAATTTGGAACTTGCTTAAGGGGACAGATCATAGAGCTTTCCTAGAAAGGACAAAAGATTAGGTGTAGCATATATTATTGGGTTTTAAAAACACATGATAAGAACACCAAAAGTACACAGGGTATCACACAAAAGTACACAGGGATCCACAAAATGTGGATCCCTGTGTACTTTTCTATGGAACACTGTGTACTTTTTATGTACTTTTGGTGTTCTTATCATGTGCCCCAAGATAGAAAAACCCTGTATTATTACCATTAGGCTGGATTTATTGGTCGTGAGGAACCAAATCGCGAGGGCGAGTGAGGCTTACCTCACGCGTGAGGCCCGATAAAACCGAAAAATATGACGCGTGACCAACATGCAAAAATCAATATAGTGGGAGCCAGGTCCCCTTGTTTCTCCGGGCTGTGTGAAAATAGTAGGGGCCCCTAAAGGTTCAAACTTGTTTTTAAAAAAAATTATTTACTATTTTATTAACTATAAATATCCTTATACATCAAACATTTTAAACACAACTAATTTTTTCTACTCTCTTTATTATTTTTACACACACAATGTCTAAGCAAAATACTCCCCAAAATGCAAACGGTCAACAACGAAGAGTAATTCGAGGCTCTCCCCCGACACCGGACGGAATCTTCGATTTACGAAATACGCCACCGGCAAACCAAGAACCACAACGAATCAACTTCGCACCACCACAATTGGTTTATCTAAACCAACCATTCTACCACTAAGGATACAACAACCCACCATTCTCACCTCCACAACAACAAAGTGCGTTCAACCCATACGGACAACCAAACATGTATGGACACTACGATTACGGTTCACATCATAACGTTGGCGGTTCTTCATCTCAACCCAACTTTGGCGGTTCTTCATCTCAACCCAACGTTCGAAGTTCTTCGTCTCAACCTAATTTTCACGGTTCTTCATCTCCCGTTCGGCAATTTAGTTTAGAGGACGAGGACTTTACAAACCTATACTCCCCTCAGTTTTTGGAGTCGTTTCGCGAGGAGTAGTCCCCTGTTGAAGAAATAGAAGAGCTCCAAGTGCCGGTCACGCAGAAGAAGCCGACCCGAAGACGTCAAACGGCCTCAAAGAAGAGGCCACAGAAGGAAAAAGTCGTGGATCAACGTTGCATTCCATGGATCCCTGAGGAAGAGACTGCATTGTGCAAGGGTTAGGTTCGTACATTCGAAGATAGCGTTAAGGGTAACATGAGAAAGGAGAGGGGGTTTTGGATTGACATTCTCAAGTATATGCATGACACATATCCGATCACCCAGCGTCAGATATACGATATGGTTAACGGAAAATGGAAGATCGTGCTTCCGAAAGTTTGTACTTTTTGTGGTGTGTATTTTTTTATTAATTCGATAGGAATCGAATTAATGAGCGTTTTGTATTTTTATAGTATATATTCAAAAATAGCAAAGTAACTTCCAAAAAGGAAGGGTCTTCAAAACTCTACTTCAACGAATATTCTCAAAAATCGTTCACGAGCTCCCTGGCAGCGGCGCCAAAATTTGGTTGCGTGTATAAGCACTAAATTACTTCTCAAACAAGAGAAATAAAAGGATAAAATCTCACTTAAGAGAACACAATATGTATATTTTTAACCGGGAAGTATTTCTTCTCGGGTCGTATCCCAACGAAGTCGTGAATTGAGATTCGGGAATAATTCGGATTCAAGTCAAGAATTGATAAAGGATTTTTGAATTTTGAATTACACTACAAATTTAATAGCACAATTAAACTATAGAAACAATTAAAGAATTAAAAACGTTTAACTAATACGAAAAATTAACAAACGTGAATTAAAAACGCGAGCTAAAACTGAAATTTAAAATCTAAGGCACTACTTTTAACAAATTTTATACCTAAAAATCACAAATTTAAAAAGAAAATTTTAGGAAAAAGAATTAGATTATTTAACTATTTTTGAATTTTATATGATTTTTAAAGATAAATGAATTACAAATTAAAATAAAACTTTTTCTAAAATTAAAAACTAAATTCTTATTTTATTTTTCAAAAATTACTAGGAATTAAAAAAGAAAATTATCACAAATAGAATTTTGAATTTTCCCATCTATTTTTCTATTTTCTATGAATTCTTTAAGAAAAAGAAATTATTTAAAATCTATTTTAATTCCTAGAAAATACAAATTTAATTGGAAAAATAAAGAAAAATGGTTTTTAACTACTAAAAATATGCAGAAATCTAGTGGAATAAAAATGCCCAATTTTTATTTAGCAATTGAACCCTAATTTTACTAATTAAAAACTAAACCTAATTTTATTAAAAAATAATTTTAGAAATATTAAATTCTATTTTAGTAAACTCGAAGGAACATGTAGGAAAATGTAAAGTATTGAAAGTAAAGGGTAGGCGGGTAACTAAAATGGAATTTACACTACAGTTAAACAGACAACCCTTAACTATTGAGAATGTATCCAATTAGGACCTACGATTATGCTTATTTTTGGGCTTATCTAAAAGTGAAAAATTAGCAAAAAACTTAAAAACTGCAAAGTTGGACTTAGCTTATCCACTACAACTTTAATAAAAGCACTTGGAACTTTTATCAATTAATAAGCTAGAAAATTAAGAGCATTTTAAATCTGCATCTCAGAAAATCTAAGGTTTTGCTTTGAAATTTAGCTTTTCTAATCTTTTGCTTATTCCTAGCTTAATACTGAATAAAAATGAAAACCAAAAGATGTTAAATGAAGCTTAAAATGTGTACTAAAGATTTCTAAAAAGAAATAAGCTACAAGTGAACAAGAATAAAAAGAAATTTGTTATTAAAAAGTAAAGGTTCAGGCTTATTCACTGTTGATAAGCTATACCTAATAAGCTAACTAGCTTAAAACTAAATCTTAGAAACTGAAGTTTTTCAAATAAGCTAAACTATGAATATTGAACAAACCTAGATAAAAGGTTTTTGGGATGAACAACTAGAAAAGAAGAATCTTTAAAAGTAATAGGAAAGAAATCCAATCTGCTGCTATATCACTTTTACAAGAAAATTTAAGCTAGTCTAAAGCTTTAGAAATGAAAACTAAGAGATGATTTATGAAGAGCTAATGGAATACTAATAGAAAGCTTAAAACCTAGTTCTATCTTCTAATTACAAGTTCTAAAAAGTGTCTAGAAAAGTGGTGAACAACAGCAGTACTTACTTAGTAAGTACTGCTATTGCTGATATAGTTGGCAATTACTAAGTGCAGGCTAAGTTCTAAGTTTAGAAATCATAAACTAGCTAACTAAATGTTAATAATCCTGCATTAACCAAAATTGATCTCTTAAATGCTATTGAAACACTTAACACTAAATCTACTTGAGCTTCAAACTGCCCTGGTGCTGGCAAGATCTTCTTAAGTTCTAAACTTGGAAAATCTACAAACTAATTTTTAAAACCTGTTTAAAGCTTGATAATATCACTTAACACAACTGACTTATGTAAATTTATCTACTAAATTTGACTTTAAGAGTCAACAACTCCTAAATCCAAACACTACTTAACAATATTGTCCCAACTAATATTCTCTTTACAAATCTAATTTTAAAAGCTCAATGTAAAACCTTTTTATCTATCAGACTAGAACTACTCTAAATTAAGCTAACTGAGTTCTAAAAACTAAAGCTTATAAGAGGAATAAGCTAGTTATCACAAGATATTTGTCACTTTAGTAAAAAACAGGATTAAACTAAAGGATTATTTATACTAGGGACTTTGAATGGAAAATTAAAAACAGATAAAACTAATGATCAACTAATCATACTTCAATAAGGAATAAGCATATCTGAATTCACAATAAGCAACTAGGATAAGCTTCAAAAGCTATAATGAAGAAATAGAAAATGAAACCTGAATTTTGTAATCTCTGAAACTAGCCACTCTTTCTGAGTGAGTGACCTTAAAAAACAATTTCCTATGGCTCCTTAGCATCTAGACCAGTAGAACCTAGCTCAATAGCTTTTTAGCTTTTTTTTCTTATTCTTCCAATTTCTATCTAATTTGAACTCAAATGAAACATTTTTGAAATTAGGATAGAAAAATTCAGTAATTTAAAATTCTTTTAACAATATAAGCACTACTTTTGAACTAAAAGAAACTCAATAAGCTAAAATGAGCTTATTACAAGCTTATTATGTAAAACTAGCTTATTTCATGAAAACTTAAACACAAACTCAACTGAATTAGTTTTATTGATTTTTAAAAGAAGAGTACAAGATATGAATCAAAAAGTACAATTGACTTGAAAACTTTAAAAGCTTAATTTCGAAAAATGAACAGTACACGTGAGCTAAAAAGGAAAAATTACAAAGAAAACTGAAAAAATTAACACACACACTAATTAATTCCCTCACTAACTATTACAAGCCTCTATTTATAGATGAGGGTGAAGAGAGGATTAGACACTCAATCATTACAAGCCCTTGGATCTTTTCTCTTTAAATTTAAGCCGTTGATGATGTATGGTGAGGTGTTCGCACCAATAGAAGATTGCCACGTGTGCAAAATGATGTGGATGTGGGTAAATACGAGGTGGGGTGAAGTAAGGAGAACGGGAAAGGTGATTTAGGAAGTTGGGTTTGTTTCGGGTTTTGGCGGGAAAAAAGGTTATAGGACGGTTAGGGGAAAGTATAACCCGCGTGTGAGTTTGAAAGTTTAGGAGAATTGCATAATCAGTCCTTGTTTTTCTTTCTTCCAAATGTAGTGTAAAATGACTTTGAAATTTGTCATATATGGCCCTTGTAGTTGCTATCTCCTTTTTCCTCTTAATAAACCAACTTTCTAACTTTGACATCTTTGGTCCTTGGACTTTCAAAACATCCAAATGAACCCTTGAACTTTTGAAAACTTGTCATTATTGATCCCTTTTATTTCAGTTGGGTTTCATTGACGTGACTTTCTTGACTTTGACCTCTTTTGACTTATTTTGACTTTTTCCTTGTGTCGGGCTGATCCGGCTTTGATATCTTTCCTCTTGTCTTCTCTTGATCACTTGTCTCTTCATTTCTTGTCGGTTTTTGCTTGTTTTTGCTCTTTTTGACTTTGATATCCTTTCCTGCACATTATGACACAAAAGCACACATATTTCCATCTTTTGGCATATTTTTTGGCTTTTATTGGCAAAATCCTGGGTATTTTATATATACAATTTAACACTTATCCAAGGTTTTAAAAGATAGTGAAATAGAATATCGGTGAACTTTCAGGGTTTGCGCAAGAAGAGGGGAGGATGCAAGAACAAGAGTTACAAGTCGAAGTCGGCTCTAGTTCGTTCAACACTGAAGGATTCAGAGAAGGAAGTATCAATTTGAATATACGGTCGGGTTACGAAGACGCAAATGAGTGAAGAAATAGAGGAAGTGCGTCGACCAAGACCCATGGGCAGAAAACCAAGCAAGAGGAAAATGGGAAAGAGGGCTCGACAAGTTCAGCAAGTTTTTTTTTTTGATGTGGCAGATTTGGCAAAGATGATGGCTAGCGAGTATGTAATGGCCAACGACCCGTACAATATTCAAAAGAAGCAAGAAATGTCGGGGTTATTGAAGATCAAAAACCAAGAGTTCAAACTGAAAGCTGCGGAGCTCGAAATTCGACGCATGATATGAGACGACGACCGATGAAGCATTGAAGGAGAGACTCAGGCAGAGGTTTTTCGATTGATTTTACGTTTTTAATCTATCTATGTAATGTTTTCGTTTAATTTCGTAGGCGTGCGTTTTTTAATTTATGTAAATGTTTTTAATTATTGTAATCGTTTTTAATTATTGAATAAAAGTTTTAGTTTTTAATAAAAAAAATGGGTACAATGGTGAAGGATATTGTGATTGATAATAGTGTAGTGTAAGGGTGAGTGACGGTAAAAAGTAGGAGAAAGAAAGTTGATGTTACGCTGATGTGTCTGGTGAGGATTGATTTTTTTGGTGTGACGGATAAATGTAGCCTAAGAAACATAGTTGAAGTTGTATGCCAGATTGACATCCATATTTGACGGTTATCTTTCACTCACATGTCAACAACAATATTACAGTATTATGTTAGGTGTTTTCATGCGAATATGGTCCGAAAACATAAACTTTTAAGGCATGCACCCCACCTATAGCCCTTAGGGTTAGATGATTGAATATTTTGAACCTAATGACTTTAATGAATTTATCTTCGACAACAACGACCTAAAGTTTGATGATTGTGTCTTTCAGACTACTCTCCTTGTCGTATACTCGTATTAAATTGTACAAGTGTACGACTTACTAAATATGTAAACTACGATCAAATATCACAATTGTTGGTGTTGTTGTGTGATACGACATGACGACGCAATCCGCAATCTTCTGATACCACACTCTAAATCAAATCATCAAAAACGGGTTGTTAGGCTTTTCATATTTTAGGGTATTTTTTGTGCTTTGAGATTAGACAGGCAGCTTAATCAAGACGAAAAGTTAGGGTTTTGATTCTCGAGGTTTTGGTGACGATAGGACTATTGGGAGTTTGTGGGTTTGACTGTTGGATGTTTTTGGTGCTGTAGATTTATGACAGATTTTGTGTATCAAAAAGTATATAATGTTTTGGCTTATTTCTTAATTTGGGTATAATTCTTTAATTTCATTTTGGTAATTGTGACTGTTTGGATGTTTTATTTTGTAGAGTAAAATTCCGCCGTCTTAGCAAACCGTTATGATAAAATAGAGATTTCGTTGATTATCGTCGGTCGGTGGCAAGATGAATGAGTGAATCATTCTTTTCTCAATTTGGAAAAAACAAGTATTTAGAGTGAAAAATAGCATGACATCAGTTTTTTTTTTTTTTTTTTTTGCCGTGAAAAGATTTTGTAGATTATCCTTGGTACTTTTTTCTTTGATGTTTTACCATCAGGTTTTTGGTGAAAACATGGCTTTCTTAATGTCGAGCGAAATGGTGTACATATTTAGACTTGGATAGCCTTTGGAATGAAACATTCGCCTTTGATCTTTCTTTGCCTTATGTTTAGAATAATATGAAAAAATTATGTACATGTTTTAGACTTTAGTTTTTAATGACAAACCAGTTGATCATTATAAAGAGTCAAAATGCTGTCATCGAAAAGTCAGAGCCTCAGAGAGTCAGACGTGATAAAAATGAAATATTAACGGGCTGTATGTGGACGTCGCAAGTTTTACAACCAGTAGCCCAATTCTAAGTTAGGACTCAGTAGCTTGACTTTAATGGGTTTGGTTATTTAAATGAGACTATGGCTTACACTACTAGAGCATAAGGAACTTCTCAGTTGCAGGTAACCTTAATTCCCATGTAAGAAACAATATTTACTAAAGATGAGAACGACCAAAGACAACACATGTATTCAGTTACGTATGATAATAAAATCCATTAAAGTTAAATTCTGCTAGCGTGTAAATAATTAGGCAACCAGTTCAACTCACATTGTCTGGTAAGTTCTTCAACTTTTTTGAAATTACTGTTGAGATTAATGATTGCAAATTTGCTCATACTAAGTTGTTTAGTTTATTTGGTTTTCATTGCTTTAAGTTATTGGTTTCTGTATCAAGGGTTCTGGAATTTGACTAATTCTAACATGGATACAAGTTGTCGAACCGTTTTCGTAATAGTTATAGTATCAGGTTGTAACAGTAGGTGCATAGTTTATATTCTGTCATGAAAACCAAACGGAAGTTAGTACCTATATCTACCGTAGACTGTGGGACTCAAGGTCCCGGAAATGGTAACGTTGGTTTGCAAAACCGAGGTCCTGGTAATGGTGATGTTCGTTTGGAAAACCTTAATGTGGACATTGGTAGTTCAAAACGATGGTGTATACAGCATCAGTCGGTGTCGCAGATTGGTCAGCCGTCAAATGCTATACGTGAGTATAATCTCCGTTTCTTTTGTAGTTTCTTCGGTATCAGTTCATTTATGTGTTTGTGTGATTTACAGATAATCGGGAACGAGTGGAAGTACTTTCGAATACCAACGTTAATGTACCTGAGCTGCAAACGTCCTTAGGTAATTGGTAGTATCATCTTAGTTAGTAGTCGCCGATGTACTATAATTGTGCTGCCATGTTTTCTTACTTACTTTTTGTTTTCTCAGGGGTTCTCCAACGACGCCAGCTGCCACTTTTCAACATCGAGTCTAATTCGCATACTGGCTCTGTTTGCCGCCTGCCACAACGTCTATTCACGGTGTTGCCTTGGGGGCCTCCCCGATACCGTTGACACATCATGCCTGGGACCACCATCAGATTATAGATCTATTGGGAAATGTGAGCACAGTATCAAGAAGACCAAACACGAAGACACCAAGGCTGACCCGTGATCACAAAAAAAAAACGAAATCCCAAAACCTGTACTACTGTAATTCTAACTTTCTTAAGTAGTGTACTTTTAAGAACTGAATATCCGCACTTCCTACCTTTTGTGTAACCACTTGCAGCAAGCATTAGAACCTTATGTATAAAACTGTTTGAAACTCTGTTCAGGTTTTTAATGTTTTCCAACCAAAGGGGTTCAACTTGACCCTTAACTCAACAAAGAATAAACATACTGATGCCTCCTACTCTTGGACTATATAAAGGCACAAATGGGGCTACTCCAACACACAACAATTTATTTAAGCTAAAAAAAACATTGAACACTCTTTAAAAATAAAACGTGCCCCGCCGAAACGCGCGGCATTTACCACCTCGTTGATAAACATTAGTCATGTGGGAACAGTTTGTCATTAGAAAGGGTTTGATTAGTTAGAGAAATGAAGTATATACTGATGATGCATGCTGAAGGTCGAAGTATGATTGTGTGACTAGCAGTCCAACGAGATGATATACAGCGCCACTCACTCTGAGTCACGGGCGGGGGTAGAGGGGAATGTTAGAGTCATAAAGTATTCCTGCATATTCTCTCTCTGATAGATATGGGCAGCTGAGGCATGATATAGATATGCGGTATGAAGTCACTGGTCTATGTTATGTGCCAATAGTAGATTTGATCCCCTCGCGGTAGTATTCTCGTATGTATAACTTCTCACTACAACGTCGTCTCCGTATATACATCATGAGTCTCGTCTGCTGTAGTGTGTCTTTGAAGAGGACTCTCCTCGAGTAAACCTACACCATACAAGATCTCTCCTACTTTCATTGTGTACAGTTGTGCTATGTTGCTTTGCTTCTACTTTTGTTCAGCGCTTACAACGAGACAAGGCAGTCATAAGACACACCTAGGCGCATTTTATCAAGTTAATACACCGGTTAGAATCTAGAGAGGCTGGACTGATTAAGATACCGCCTAGAAGTTTGCAACCCAAGCAGACCAGAGAAGTATCCTGTTCGCCGCAAATTGGCGCATCTGCGCTTTCACAGTGTGATAAGCGCATCTCTAGATATGCGCTACGACTCTGATCATGGCATGTGAGGTGCGTTGCTAGTATGGTTTTGTTGTTGTCGTACTCCATATACCCAGCGCGATCCTGCAAAGAACCTGATCCGATCTGCTGATGTCGCCTGCACGGACTATCCGTTTCGTTATTTATCCGTGGTAGACTTCTGATGAGTTTTCACACTGTGCGTCCGAGCCCTGGATATAGATCATCGCCCATCCTGACCCCGTCCCAACCCAAGATCAACGATTTACCGTGTACTCGTTCGTCTTATTTTCACGACACGTGTAAAACGACAGTTTATACATGATAATCGTATAGATCGACAATCCCATAGACACCTCGTCATTCGTGCCCCCTTCCACTTCTGAACAGTTCTCCCATCACCACGTTCGGAAAGGAATCCCCTTCTTGGACAAAAATTTGGACACTTCACTTCTTGAGAAGAATTCTAGTATAACCCCTCTCCTAAAACACACCTTGGCCCAAAATCTCTCCACCGTGTTATATCTGCTCCTTTAGCTCTGAACAAAGTAGATACAGAAGAGCGAATAAACATCATACGACAACTGTAAATGAATAGATGATTTGAGTGTAGGTATGGATATTAGTCGATGACCGAGATCATGATTATATTTCCAGAGGAGAGTTATATTGGATACCAAAAAAGATTGGATATCAGGGACTCATCTCCACCATCCATTTAAAAAGAAATCAATGGTTGAGATTAAATGCATTTTATTATTTCACTTATTTTTTAAAATTTAAATATCTCATAAAATGTTAATCGTTAAGCAAAAAAAAAAAAAACTATACCATCACGACGAGAAATTTATAATTATCTTTCTATAGATATCCACTTTGATTATACCCTTTCGACAAAAACAAACATACGTTTTTTTTCACGTCTTTTTCATCTTTTTCCACGTTTTTTTTTCAGATTTTTTTACGTTTTTCACCTTTTTTTTACGTTTTTTTACCTTTTTTTTTTTACGTTTTTTATGTTTTCTGTGAAATTAATTAGTTTTTTTCCGTTTTTTCACGTTTTTTTCTGGTGTTGAAATATTGCATTAAAAATCATATAATGATAAACACTACATATCATATATGATTTAACACTAAAATTAAATATCATATATAATATAACACTAATATCATATATGATATAACACTAGTATCATATATGATTTAACACTAACATCATATATGATTTAACAGTAAATCTAAATATCATATATGATTCTCATGCAAGTTTCAACGAGAAAAAGTCGAAAAAAATATGAAAAAACACGAAAAAAACGAAATTTTTTTTTTTGTCGAAAGTATATCAAAATGAGAAAACGTGAAAAAACATGGAAAAAAAAAAAATAAAAAAGTGAAAAAAGAGTGAAAAAAACGTGGAAAAAAAGGAGAGAAAATTTGAAAACAAAACGTGACCAAACAACTTGAAATTTTTTTTGTCGGAAAGTATATCAAGTGGATATCTATTTTTTTAGAGATAATTAATGTCGTCGTGATGGTATATTTTTTTCGCTTGACGATTAACGGTTTGAGAGATATTAAGATTTAAAAAAAAAGATTAAAAATAATTTTGGGTTTAATCTTATCCATTAGATTAAGATGAAGATGAAGGGTGGAGATTGGTCCCCTAGTATTCACAAAAAACTTTGTATCCAAAATGAACCTAAATGTTATATCTATGTGGCTTCGAAGTAAAGTTTGATTATTGTAAATGATCCTTGTTGTTGCATGTGAAGCATTCAATATACATCAATTATTTGTCGTCAAAGTCTACCGTTGACGTTCAACGTTATTTTGGCATTGTTAATTACTTTTCTTTCTAAACAAGCGTGATTGCCTGCGCGATGCTGCGGGGCGTTAATTTTTTTTTTTGCTGGTTTATTTTTTCGGTCTCATTTTTAATACTTTGTTTTTTTCTTATATGGGTTTATTTGTTGGGCCTCATGTTTAAAGGTTTGTTTGGTTTTTTTTTTTGCTATTTGGGGTTTTTTTTTAATATAATTTTATGAGATTTGGGTAAATATGTGTTAAGCATGATACGCGCGGCATTAATTGATGCAAGGCGTTAAGTTTTTTTTATTTTTTTTTATTTTGTGCGGGTTTATTTTTCCGATCTCATGTTTAATAGTTTGTTTTTTATATGGGCTTATGTGTTAGGCGTCATGTCGTGGGTATTTTTTGATCTGAATAAATCAGTACTTTTGTAATATTTTTCTTCTATTTTTGTGTCCGAACAATGTTTTTTTATATTATTTGTGGGGTTTATTTTTTCTGGTCTCATGTTTAAAGTTTGTTTTTTATATGGGCTTTGTGTTTGTCTCATGTCGCGTGATATTTTTGATCTGAATAAACATAAGTACTCTTTATAATTATGTTTAATATTTATGATGCTTACCGAGTTAGCAATTTTTTTTAAGTTGCTAAGTTAAAAAAAAAAGAAAAACCAAAAAAAAAAAAATTGTCAAATGGGCCGGTTACTGTAGCAACAACGTCAAAACGACGTAGTTTTAACTCATTCTAGCGGGTTCGTTAATTTTTTTCGCATAGATGCGAGGCATTATTATTTTTCTATTTTTTTTATTTGTGTGTTTTATTGTTTCAGCCTCAGGTTTAATAGTTTGTTTTTTTTCTTTATATGGGCTTATGTGTGGGGCTCATGTTTTAAGGTTTTTTTTTTTTTGCTTATACGGGGTTTTTTTTAATTTAATGTTATAGGGAACCATAGCGTTTTTTTATTGCTTTTGTGTGGTTTATTTTTCGGTCTCATATTTAATTGTGCCGGAGTTAATTTTAGCCTGTTTTTAAAATTTTATTTTAATTTTTTTCTATTTTTTACTTGTGCGGGTTTATTTTTTCGGTCTCATGTTTAATATTTTGTTTTTTTTATATGGGCTTATGTGTTGGGTCTCACGTCGCGAGTATTTTTTTATCTGAATAAGTCAATATTTTTGTTTTTTTTTTCTATTTTATGCCGAGCGGTTTTTTTTACATTGCCTACAAAAATTAGAAATAAAAAAAAAAAAAAAAAAAAAAAAAAAAAACTAGTGGCCGGCCCAAAATGGGAGCCCATTGGGCCGGGTACTGTAGCATGCCGGGGTACTGTAGCACGCTGCCAAAAACGGCAGGCGTTTCAAACTCAAATATAGTATATTTGTATAATTATATAAAGTACTTGTGCTTTCCTATCTCAATCGTCATGTCAACCACAGATGGTGTTGCACCCTCTTGAACGGCAGATGCAACACCAACTAGAGTTTCATCATTCATAGTATCTTCTGAATCCATAGACAAACCAATATCTGAAGAGGTATTCTTCTTATTCCTATTGAGATCCTTCTCCTTAACACCTCTCCCTCCCACACTCCCTTTTTGGCTTAGAAAACCACGTTCCATATCTTACACATACACTCCACACAGTCCAATCCAGGCAACCAATAATAAGATGCAGTCCAGAAGACAAACGTTGATCTTCAATAAACGAGAAACCCTAGATGAATCTAAGGCTTGAATTAAGAATAAGAAACAAACCATAAGCACCCACCAAACACACACGCGATCCCTAAAAAAAACAAACAATCAAAACCCTAAAAGGGACTCGATTGGCTGATTTGAAGTTTATGGGAGTCGAATGATAGATCTTCACACAAACCCCACCTCAGATTTCGAAACCCGAACTAGTTAGAAAAAATTAGAGGGTTTGTAGTAGATGAGACACGACAAAAACCCTAGATCAGACGAGAACCTACTATAACCGAAACCCTAACCCAAAGATTGAGGCTTGATCGCAAGTAGGAATTAGTCGATCGAAAATAATGAAGTTAGGGATGTAGGGTTTTTGGGTGGGAAGAATAATGTTCCATCATTGTATCGTTTAAGTGTTAATATCATTGTGATGTTTGTGAGCGAATTTTATCGGTAAAATTTATATGAACTTTAGAGGATCTTAATCATATAGTATATAATTATATTGTAACTTTATTCTATGTTATTCTATTTAAAGGAGTTCGAGAAATTTTATGAGTTAGTGACCCGAGGCTATAACAAATTCGCTATAACAACATCGTCTAAAATACTCGCGTACGCAAACAACCAGGGACGGATCCACATAGGTGCCGAGTCTGGCACAGGCTACACCCGATTTTAGGTCACGAAGTGAATTTTTTTTCAAAACAGCCCTTTTTTTGTTATATCAAATTTTTTGCTACTTTAATTTTTTACAGTGTAACTTTAGTTAGCCCAATATTTTTTTGTGCAACACCCCATTAAAAATCATGTGTCCGTCCCTAAAAACAACCCGTTGCGAAGTGAGGGTTGAAAACTTTGTTAATTCATATATCTAATTGATATCTTTAAATATATAATTAAATTAGGTGACTCGTTTTTCACATAAAACAACACCACATCAATTTAATCATAAAACTAGTAACAACTTTAAGCATCCTAATTATGGTAATACACATTTGACAAATTATACTACGTCGTTTTTGCCATCTGCTACAGTAAAATGAACAGTACCGGTCAATTGGGCCCGGGTACTGTTCATCAGACAAAAAAATTCATGATCTCTTCCCCTTCTTTGGTGCTACAGTAAATGAACAGTGGGTACTGTTCATCAGCCAAAAAAAAATTATAATTCTCCTCCCCTTCTTTGGTCAGGGCTCGGGCACTGCTCATCGGCAAAAAAAAAACAAAAATTTATAATCCCCCTCCCCTTTTTTGGCCAAGAATAAGAAAAAAAAAATTAGACGTTCTCTCATTTTTAACTATTTACGACTTTCTATCGGCATGGGCCAGAAAAAAAACCCGCGATTGTCATTTAATATAAAAACAAAAACAAACTATTAAACATGAGACCGAAAAAATAAACCCGAAAAAAATAAAAAATTAATGCCCCACAACAACGCGCAAAAAATTAACGCCCGCAGCAACGCGCGGGTAATCTTGCTTGTTTTAAATATAAACAAAGGCCAGGACACTTTGAATATTTTATTGTATTTTTAGATCCTTTCAATTTTTTTATTAATAAATTCGGGTAAACCCGCTCCGCTTGAATATTATAATGTTAAACCCGCTCCGCTTGAATATTATAATGTTAAACCCGCTCCATCATGAACCGATCTGCCCAACCCGAATACATGTCTTCATATCTTCTTATCTCATGCTACGTCTTCCTCAAAATCTCAGTCTTTTTTTCACACACTGCCGTCCCATTTTCGGACACACACACATACACACGCACGCACGCACGCACGCGCACGGGGGCGCGCGCGCGCCCGCACACACACACACCCCCACCCCCACCCACACACACACACACGCACCCACCCACGCACACACCCACGCACGCGCACACACACCCACGCGCACACACACACACCCACGCACACACCCACGCGCACACGCACGCACGCACGCACGCACGAACGCACCACCACAGTTGTAATTGTTATATTTTAGTTTTTCAGTTGAAATGTCGAGTCGTTGTCGGTAAGTAGTATTCATATATTATATATCATAACCAGCAATAAACAGTAAAATGTTCACTTTGATTGATTGTTCATATATGTTGACGCAACTGAACAATTCAAAGATCCTCAAGGCAGGATGTCATTTCCTTCTATGTGCTAACACTAAGTTTTGTTGATCCACTTAGTATTTTAAGTACTAATGTTTTAATGTATTATTTTGATGTGGTTTATACGAATGGCCTTATCAGTTAATTATGCTGCTTTACTAAAAGAAAGAGTTACATGTTTTATTGGATCTTTCAACCTCTTGGTGATGCAAAATCTTTTTTATAGAACCCATACAAAAAAATGTTGACAGGCTGCGCAAACCATATTAGAAATTAACCTCTCATTTTTCCACCAGTAAACCATAGGTAAAATGGACCTATGATCCAACTAAGGATTATTTATGGACCAATGCAGCTTATATGGGTTTTTTTTATAGTAGTGGGATAATAACCTTATTTGAATGTTAACTTAGTTTAAATGGAAAATTTGTAAAATACGGAGTATTCATTTAATGGATTTATTTTTCGCGTGATGTAGGAAACATTTGCTGAGTATACAACAACCCTCGCGAGGCAATATGGCCGGATTATAAAAACAGTGGCAACGCTGTCTCTTTATTAAAGGATCCAACGTTGTGGCCACTGCAATTTTTACACACAGAAAGCACCAGATCAGGTCCTTGCTTAAAAGCCGATTGTTAAATACTCAGGTCGTAAAAAATTAGTAAACAGCAAGTTGCATTTTGTGTCACATTAGATTTCATTCATGCCACACATAGAGGATCTCAGAAGTCAGGCCGTCCGGATAGTAAAATAGACGCATTCAGAATTTTACGAGTTAATAGAATGTTTGCAGACTTCAAAACAATTTAATGTGACACAAAATGCAAGTTGTGTATGTGCTTCACGAAAGTTCCACAGATTTGTGGAGCATTAGGAACAGAGGTGGTAGTTGCTAATTTACTATTCTGTTTGTTTTTTTGATAGACCACACAAACGCCATCCAATCAGTCAACCATCGCTTCCACGTGATGCAAAGGAAGCAATCAAGCTCAATACACTTATTTCAGTGGTAACTCCTCAAGTTGATAACAATTCTCATAACAAACAGTATCCGGAACTAGAACTGGAGCCAAAAACTTACACCGATTGGTTCAATTTAAGTAGGCAATAGCAGAACGGTTGATCAAAATAGCGTCGAAAGGATTTGGACTTTCATCGAGTTGCAACAGCCAAATGCTCATCTACTACCGAACTTTTATGGCTCTCAGATGTAGTCACAAACAGGTGTTCAAAGCGTAATGCCACATCTGCATTTTGACTTAGATGCTTTTCAAAAATACTATGAGCTTTGTGCAAGGAGCACAGGACGGCGGTACACCACAACTTTTAAAGGTACTTGGAATGGAACATATTTCTTTAGTTAATTTTTATTGAATGACATTGTGAACTTAACTTTATATGTGGACTTGATACTTTGCAGGAATAGCGTCAGATGTCGAAAGAAATACTTCAGATTCTGGAAAACAAAAAGTCAGAACATGCGATGATTATGATGTCTTTCAAACATAGTCCAACCTGTGTTTACAGAACATAAAGCCACAGTGTTCGCCTAATTTATCAGCTTCAAGTGCTATTGACTTTGGTGGTAAACAAACCTCTAGTTCTGGCGTCTTTTAGAAATACACACTCTTCCTGCTACAGCGTTGGTAACACGCAGCCTAAAGACACTGAGGCTGTAAACTTGGTGTTTGTTCACACTGAAGGTAATCATCTATTTTTACATTTCGTCAATGTATTCTTATTGTTCAGTTTTGGTGTTCACTTACTTACTTCTATTGTCCTGTTCGTCCAAGATCCAAACCATACTGGTCCTTCAGTTTCAAGCCAGCATAAAAGAAAGCATCAGAATTCTCAAACATTATCATCAATAGACGAAGCGCGTGCATCAAAAAGAGCTCACCGTCCTACTGCGACATGTAGAAGTATGTCCGTTGGCCGTGCTAATCGACGAACACCCACAGTTGCACACGCCATTATAGAGGGTTGTAGTTCTGGTCACAAGTAAACATTTTATCTACATCTTATCATAGTTCTATTACGTAGACCTTAAGACCCATTGCCAACAGTATATTTCTGTTGTAGCTTATGAATGTGTTACAAAACGGTTTGTGTAGGATCCTCACCGGCTTACAATCACGCCCCACCGAAAATGACGCACGATATGGCTTGGTTGACCGGTAAGTCACTTTTTATATAAATCTTTTGATGTTATAAAAAACTTTGATATTGTTTTGAGTTGTTCTAACAGATGTACAAAATGGGTATAGGCAGCACTATTAGAGTGGCGTTTGCAGCCACGGTGGGTTGGGCACCTTTTGTTGATGCTTCGTTAATGCTTGGTTTCCCCATGTTTATTATACTGGTGTGGTTACTATAAAGCGCAACTATGAACGAAAATAGGTTGTCATCAATTCGCACAAGTTTGCTCAAAGCCAGTCCGTGTCTTGGCAGGGCAAACTACTAGATTTGCAGCCATGGCGGATGTATCTGGTTTGGTAATACTTACAACGTGATTTGCTTATGCTTGCAGTGACGTTTGCTGATGTTTCAATCTGTCACACCCTTTAACAGTCCAACCCGGTTAGTATCCGTTCTTTATACACTACGTGTTACCTTTGGGAGAACACATACCATCAAATAACGGGTCAATTGAGGTTATATTTGTTTTTTACAACCGGTCAAATATAAAATAAGTTGCTGATATTAAAATAGGATGAACAGGTTAAATGGATCAAAGGTGTCTGATGTGCGTTTACATGTTTCCACCATTCGGTCCATTCTAAAACATTGTCATAAAAAATTATTATTTAAAGCATTTTTTTGTTAACCTTATATAACACATCAGTTATTTACTTAGCTTGAATAAAATAGAGAAAAGGGTGTTGGCAGGGCGGCGGAAACTGACCCAGCCATTTTTGGACATATACATAAAATAAATTTCCCAATTCGACCTGATGAACCGTATCACTTCGCCTATATGTTTTGTCACATGTAGTCATACTCCCTCCGTCCCAAATTAATTGTCTCCCGACAAAAAACATACAGTTTAAGAAAACATAATCATTATTGCATTCTCTCTCTTACTTTATTGCAAAATAACAGTTTTACCCTTATATAATTAATTAAGGTTTTGAATAAAGTTCGTAATTTCTATTATCATTAGGTGCAATATGATAAACTTGTTATATTACTCACAACTATATTTAGAAAGAGACAATAATTTTGGGACAACCCAAAATGAAAAGAGGGACTATTAATTTGGGACGGAAGGAGTAGTTTATCTTAATTAGAATCTAGATAAGGTATATATATATACGTTTTCTGATTGTTAATGACATGCGGAACTAATAAAAAGTAGACAACATATGCCAAGAGTTCTAAAAGCAAAGCTTCAGAAACAGACCCATGGCTTAATGAAGGAAGAAAAGGTATAACACAACGCGTTTTTGTTTAATTGCAGTTTCCAACATTAATTCATAAGTGGGATCTTCCCAATGGCTAAAATATTTTGTTTTTTTTTGTTCGCAGAATGTTTTTCAGGGTCCTACTTGGTCATGATATCGTCTGATTCATATCGAATCTAAAAGGACTACTGTCATTACTGCTATGGTATGGTTTGGTTCATTTCTTGGTAAATTGTTATCGATATCAAGTTAGTTATTATATAATTCGTTGTGGTTTGTTTTGTTTACTCCACGTTCGTTTAAAAAGGAAAAATGGCATTTTTAAAAACCGTCTAGGATCAAATAGGAAACGAAAAACAACATGAAAAATGTGTTATGATAATGTGCTATTTAAATCATATGTTGGCTTTCTCAAGATTGCTTCTGTTTTCATATCAACAAAGTATGATATTGTTTGTTTTTGTTAAT
>BQNB010080596.1:0-29886 GCA_026074375.1 Tanacetum coccineum
AAACGCTTCAATACATTCTTTCGAGAAGATGAACGGGGTTTCCTTTTCTAGAAGATGGGTCATCGGCCGGGCGATTTTAGAAAAATCTTGAATAAATCGACGATAAAACCCGGCGTGACCTAAAAAACTTCGAACGCCTTTGACGGAAGTCGGATGAGGGAGTTTAACTATAACATCAACTTTAGCTCTGTCGACCTCAATCCCGGACTTTGAAATCTTATGTCCTAGAACAATGCCTTCTTTTACCATAAAATGGCATTTCTCCCAATTTAGAACTAAATTAGTGTCTTCACACCTTTTGAGCATTTTGTCTAAATGGGAAAGGCATGAAGAGAAAGAATCCCCAAAGACCGAGAAATCGTCCATGAAGACCTTCATTGTTTCCTCGATCATGTCGTGGAAAATAGCCATCATGCACCTTTGGAACGTGCCCGGAGCATTACATAAACCGAAAGGCATACGTCGGTAGGCAAACGTCCCATAAGGGCAAGTGAAGGTGGTCTTCTCTTGGTCTTACGGGTCTATAGGTATCTGAAAATATCTAGAAAATCCATCTAAAAAGCAATAGTATTCGTTCCTTACTAAACGTTCAAGCATCTAGTCCATGAAAGGCAACGAGAAATGATCTTTACGAGTAGAATCATTAAGCTTCCAGTAATCAATAAAAACACGCCATCCGGTGACTAGCCTTGTAGGAATCAACTCATTATCTTCATTCGTCACAACGGTCATACCTCCCTTTTTGGGCACACAATGAACGGGGCTTACCTACGGACTATCGGAGATAGGGTAAATCAATCCGACATCAAGGAGTTTGATAACCTCTTTTTTGATAACCTCATGAACTTTTGGGTTCACCCTTATTTGATGTTGGACCGCCGGTTTAAAGTCATCCTCCATTAATATTTTGTGAGGGCAAAATTGAGGGTTAATTCCCTTAATGTCGGAGATTTTCCAAGCGATGGTACGCTTATGTGACTTTAGAACCTTTAGAAGGCGGGCCTTTTCATCATCTTCTAAGTTTTTAGCAATTATAATAGGTAATTTATTAATATCTTCCAAAAACGCGTATTTAAGATGAGACGGTAAATCCTTGAGCTCGAGTTCCGGTGGTTCTTCGATCGAAGGCTTCGTCATAGTAACATCAACTTGCTTAAGGTCCTTATTCTTCATCGGAGGGAGATTCGGAGAAGAATCTTCATTCAAAAATTTCTCAAGGTAAAGAATATCTCCCTCTGTGTCGTAGTAATCATCATCCAAAATAGAAAGCTCATCCGGGGTATGTAGAAAAGTCTCTATCTCTTCTAAAATGAAATCTCCTCCTTCAAAAGGAGTGAACGAGGGGGAAGAAGAAGCAATGATATGATCCGAAGGAGTGGGATTGCCACTCGTTGAACTATCTGCAAATCCAAGCACTCCTTGAGCATACTCCTCATAAGCAACGTCTATGACATTGATTTGATTAACCGACTCATCATAATAGTTACGAGAGTATCTCGAAGTGTGCCCGACTTTAAACGGAATGGCCTCATCATCGACTCGAAGAGTTAACTCTTCACCGTGTACATCGATTAATGCTCGTGCCGTCCTCAAGAAAGGTCTCCCAAGGATGAGAGGAACCCGAGGATTGACATCGTAATCAACTACAACAAATTCGGTCGGAAAATGAAACTTTCCTACTTTAACGAAGACATCTTCGGCTACACCGACCGGATAAGAGACCGATCGATTAGCAAGTTCGAGAGTTATACGAGTAGGGGTAAGTTCCGGGAGCGAAAGCTTTTTCCATACGGAAAGAGGCATTAGATTAATGCTAGCGCCAAGATCGGCCAAGGCTAAGCATTCATCTAGATCCGAAAAATCACAAGGAATTAGAAAGTTGTCGGGGTCTCCAAGTTTTACAGGCAACTTTTTAAGGAGCACCGCCGAACAATTCTCATTTAACGGAGTATTTGCCAATTCAAATAATTTTTCCTTATTACTAAGGAGACTCTTAAACGTAGAAGCAAACTTCGGCATGTGAAGAAGAGCATCCGCAAAGCTAAGGTCAAAATGTAATCTTTGAAAGATTTAAAGGAACTTCAACATTTGATTATTAGCTTTTTCACGGAGCTTTTGGTCGTTAAGTCTTGAAGGATAAGGAATCAACGGTTTAGGATTAGGCTTTGGAGCAACATCGGGCTCTGGAATAGGAACTTGGATAACCGGAGGTTAGACGTGTGCGGTACTTTCTAAATTTGTAGTTTGCACCTTGTCCTTTGTCACCTCTGGTTCACGTTTCGCTTCCTTTGAAAGAGGAGAATAAGTAGGTGGAATTGTAGGTCCATCGTAAGAAATACCACTTCGGGTAGTAACAGCTTTCAAGTCACCTCTCGGGTTAGCAACGATATTACTAGGAAGTGATCCCGAACTCGAGGGACTTTGCATTTGAAGGAAACTAGCCATCATGTTCTTTAGCTCATTGCTTTGTTTTGCCATCGAAGTCTCAAAATCGTTCTTCATTTATGTTTTTATAGTAGTTATCTGATTTTGCATGGCTCTCATATTAGTCTCATTAATCTTTATATAGTTTGATAACTCATTCGAAGGTTGAACTTGATTTTGATTATTCGGAGCTTGATAATTTCCTAGATTAAAATTATTTCCTTGGTTCTGATTGTATCCTTGATTTTGATTGTATCAGTTTTGATTATTTTGCACATTAGGTTGATTGAAACCGGGTTGTCCGAGGTAATTATTCGAGCGATAGCTAAGCATATTATGGTCACCTTGTGGTTGGTAGGAATTACCCCTCAAATTGTGGTTACCCGTAGTAGCATAAGCGGCCCCTTGAGTGTAGCCACCGACGGCTGGGCACTCGATAAAAGAATGGGGACCACCACAAGTTTTGCACTTCGTATTAACAGATTTGACTGATTGTATGTGTCTTCTCATATCTAGAAAATTCTTATTCATCATTTCCAATTGTCGAACAACTTCTGGACTCTTGGTAGTAGTAGTAGAAGAGATAATTCAAGATGTCTCGTCTCGAGTTGCTGAAGTGTCCCAATGGTTGTGGTGAACGGTCATGTTCTCGATCAAATCGTAACATTCTTCCGGTGTCTTCTGCATAAAAGTTCCTCCTGCTGCAACATTGATGGTGTCCCGATGCCTTAACATTAAACCATTGTAGAACGTATCAATTTATGTAACTAAAAGCATATTATGGTTAGGACACCGATCAATGGACAACTTGTAACGCTCCCATGCGTCGAATAATGATTCGTTCGGGTCTTGTCTAAAATTCGTAATCTCGTTCCTTAATTTAGTCACCATCAAAGGAGGAAAATATTTCGAGAGAAATTTCCTCATCATATCATCGAAAGAGTGGATGGAATTCCTTAGAAGGCGATCATACCAAGCGGTAGCATGATGCGTCAAGGAATACGGAAAGAGAGATAGACGTAGGGCGTCATCGGAGACCCCATTTTGCTTCATGTGTTGGGTGACTTCCAAAAATTTGTCAATATGTCTATTCACATCATCGCCCGGTAATCCGTGAAATTGGCAAGAATTTTAGACTTGTTGAATCATGTGATGACGAAGTCCAAAATCCGTAGCCTGAATTAGAATCGGGGCAATTGGTCCGCCTCGTCCATTTATAGACGGTTGGTACAACTCCTCCATCGATCGGAGATCAGGAGATGGCCCATTAGGTCTCACCATCGGAGGTGGACCATTATTATTTTGAGGAGGGGGACCTGTCGGAGGCGGTCCCTGATTATTATGAGGAATGCTCATAGTTTCTTTGAAGTCAAAAAGAGATGATAGTTCACCTAAATTCCTTCGTCGAATAAGACTCTCGGGGTCTCTAAGCGGAGAAAATAGATTAGAAGAAGTAGAACGAGTGCTCATGCACTAAAAACAAGATATAACAAAATTAATTTTGTAACCGATAATTGAACAAGTGTACGGTAGCTCTCTAGAAAACGCACAAAGAAGCGGAGGAGCGGGTAAGCGCGAAGCGTTTTAAAAACCTTCTCCTTTCGGGTCGAAGTTCGTAGGATCAACCCTCCTTAAAACTCTCTTATAGTTTGTTAATCTAAAGGTGAGCCGTTTTCACAAGTGCCACAACAGTTGTTTTTTGTTTTTTAATTTTTTTGGTATTTTATAAAATATTTTTGTGTTTTTATAGTTTTTTTATATAAAAGAAAATGAAAAATAATATAGAATTTTAAAATATATATACACAAACAACGATAACTTTACGGGGAAGGGTCTTCAAGGCACTAATCTTCAAACTTACTAAATCTATCAAACTCAACTCGATAATCAGTAACACAATTTCTCGACAACGGGCGCCAAAATTTGAATCGTCTCAAATATATATATCATATAATATATATATATCTACATATATATTATTTATATGTATATATATTATCTTATAATATATAAAAGAATATATATATATATACATATATATATATATATATAATAATACATATATATATATATATACATATATATATATAATACATATGTAGATTAATATAAATAATACATATTTATAGACATATAATTACAATATAATATACATATATATACATATATAATAACATAAATATATAATATATATGTATAATAGTAATAAACCATATTAACAGTCAATTAATTAGCAAAACCCTCTTGTGAAAGAGTAATAAACTTCCTAATAAAATATATTTCCCGAAAAGTATGGATTAGGAAAATTACCCTATAGGAAAGGAATAGACCACATCGTATTCCACGAGTCATTTTCCCAAACGAAGCGTGCATTTAGAAAATCTTGTTTCGTTTCCTGATCGAGTGTTGAATACTTTTCAATATTTTGTAATTTTGAATTCTAAATATAAAAACGTAAAGGAAATCACATAAACAGGCCGCTATATGCTAAAATTAAGGCAACCTTATAAATCTAACGACATTTTTAAACAATTTAAAAACATATTAATACCTAAAATAAAACTAACCTAATAACTAAAATATAGACAAATTAAAATTCTAAAAGCTGCAAAATGCCAAATTTCTACAACTTAAAAGTAGTTAAACTAATTTCTAAATAAATAAAAAAATAATTTTAAATAATTTTTAACTAAATAAACAAGCTATTTTTTTAAACTAAAATAAACTAAAACAATAAGTTCTAAATACTAAACTATTATCCTAAAATTTTGAGAACACAATATATATCAAAATACAAGAATTGAATTCCTAAGGTTTACCAAGCAAAAAACGGACAATAACGCAGTACACCAATAAGCTGAAACACTATATAAGCAATAAAGCTAAAACTAACTTGCAAATATTAATGTTAACAAGAAACGAAATCAATAACTGAAAAAGACCCTAATCAGATGGTAAAGCGTGTTGGTAGGGCAGATGGTAAAGCGTGTGTGTTATGTAAGGGAGGTGACAGGTTCGAGTCCTGTGACAGTCCCTTTTTGGAAAATATTTTTTTATTTTTTTCCTTTTGAACAACTAAATAATAAGCAAAACTAAGCTACTTTAATAAAGAGACTTATTACCAAAACTTAATATTAAGCTAGGAAAAAGCACGAGTAAAATGTGACTGTTTGGCTTATAAGAGACTTTATGACTTTGTTAAAACTGTTTGGTTTTTTATGACTCAATAAGAAATAAGAAATCAAATAAGCTGAAAACAGATGAATACCTAGACCTAATAAGCACTAAAGATTAAAGATAAGCAAATTAAATAAGCTAAAAAGCACCAAAAACATTAAGACCGATTGACTCAAAAAGGGGTTTTAAAGGACTTTTCACCAATTTTAAGCTAAAATGTAGGACTAATAAGCAATGAGAATAAGCTAAAAAGCAAAAACAGATTAAGAACTGGACTCAAATGACTCAAATAAACTGAAATTAAGCAAATTGCCTAAGGAAAATAATCTAGAAAGACAACTGAAATTGACATACTACACTAGTATCTTTTTGGCTTTTTTTTTAAATAGATGATATTTTGTAGCTTAAAATTAAGACTCAAAAGCAAATTTAACACTCTAAAAATTTGAAAAAAATTAAGCTAAGACTACAATAAGCTAATTTAAGTCAAAAGCGATCACAATTAAGCTAGGCTCTAACCACTAATGAATCTGCAATATTGGACTTTTAAGCTTAGACCAAATACTAACCTACTTGACTGTGTATATCCTAAGATGTGTAAAATGTAGTTCCAAAAGTTCAAAACAGACACATATTTATGCTCATATACCTCACTTATCACACAAAAACCATACCTAAAATAGGACTTTAAGAATTTTGCACAAATAAGCTATTTTAAGAACACTTAAACTAACTGATTTAAGCTTCTGATAAAACAAACTAAAAACTTAACAAAACTGACTTCTAGTTTATGAAAACTAGAATTAAGACCTTATTTGAGCTTATGGAAGCTTAGTTGAGACCCAAAGACAGAATATACCTCATTTGACTCATTTTAAATACTTAACCCAAACACTCTCTTAAAACTTGAAAATGTATTTTTACACAAAAGCAGATCAAATTAAGCTTTAAAAAGGGAAAACAAATTTAGCACTAAGATAATTAAGGACAAATAAGCAGACTCTAAGGGAAATTAATCACTTAGCAATAAGCTTTCATTAATAAGCTGTTTAAGACCTATGACTAAGCAGATTTTATTAAAACTTAAATTAAGCTAATCTAAACTAAGAACTAGATATATTAAGCTACAATAAGATTGAATAAGCAATAATAAGCAGAAAATTAGCACTAATAAGCAGAATAAATAAATAAGCTAAAATAGAAAAAGAGCATGTACCTTGATCCCAGCTAAACAGGGATCTAAATTGCTTTTTCAAGCTTAGATCTACAAGCTAGCTTAAAGAATAAGCTCTGAATAAGCCCTTCCAAGTCTAGCTTATCTTCCAAATGGCTTATTCAGTTATTTTGAGGAGAATTAAGTCAAACATCTTATTCAGTTAAGCTCAAAGGAGGCTTAACTGAATAAGTGATAGCTTATAAGGAAATGTGATCTTATTGAGCTTATTAGGTAGTATATAAACACATTTTAAGTAAATTTGTATAAAAGAAACACTAGAATTCAAAACACAATTTAAATGAAACTAGTTTTTTTATTAATATCAAAAGAGATTACAAGGCTTTTAAAAGGAAATTACATTAATAAAAAGACAATAAGCTAAAATTACACTAAATAAGCTACTTAACTAACTCCCCTATCTCTAGGTGACAACATCTCTATTTATAATGAGGAGGAGATAATTCTAGAGCTTGAAGGAGCGTCCTCAAGCCTTCATCTTAGCCCTTGATTCCAAATCCATCTGTTTAAGCCCTTGGATCACTTCCACGTTTTTGCTCCAATCATAGCCCTCAGGATTGCCAGCATAGACTTAAGTAGTGTCAGACGTGTCAGGCTGCCCTTCTAGAAGGGATGGGGCGAGTGGTAGATTAGAGAGTTACCATGTGTTAATGGTTGTGGTGAAATTGGAAGGGAAGGGAGACGATGAACAATAATTTTGACCAGCTCGTTTTTTCATTTTGACTTGGGTAAAGGGATGTGGACTTGGGCTTTTATTTGGTACTTAGGCCTGGACTTGGATTTGGATATAGTATTTAAGGCTGATAAGGATTAATATCATTAAGGTGTAAATGGGCTAACCCGTTCCACAAAACGGGTACGGGTTGGCCCATTAAGGATGAAATATGCTCTCGGCTTTGTTTTCCCATGCTCTTCTAATCCCGTGCTCGGTTTTGTCCTTTTTGGCTTTGTTTTTATCCTTTTTTGAATATCCGTTATCTGCAAGACACAATTAACAAAGCACACATATACAATGCATTTTTCATGTATTTTTGGTCATTTAAACTCGTTTTAATAAAGAGAATTGATATGTGATTAAACACATATCAATAAGTTTGCGATGCATGCCAACGAGCAGGAAACATCTCATCAAGGGACGAAACACCTCAGAAATACATCCAAGTCTGTGAAATATTCGATGTTTGGGGGGTTGACTTTATGGGACCCTTCCCCTCATCAAACGGAAACAAATATGTCCTGGTAGCTATTTACTACGTATCAAAGTGGGTAGAAGCTCAGGCCTTCCCCACCAATGATGCTGGGAACGTAGTAATCTTCCTCAAAAGACTATTTGCCCAATTTAGAATACCAAAGGCCCTTATTAGCGATAGGGGTACTCATTTCTATAACTACCAAATAGAGAAAGCAATGAAAAGGTATGGAGTGGTTCACCGATTCTCAACTGCGTATCACCCTTAGACGAACGTGCAGGTCAAAAACAAGAACCGAGCAATAAAATGTATCCTTGATAAAACCATCAGGAACAACAGGAAAGATTGGTCCTACAGGTTAGATGATGCATTGTGGGCATTCCGGACGGCGTTTAAAACCCCTTTAGGAATAACCCATTTAGAATAATCTACGGCAAGGCATGCCATCTCCCTGTCGAATTAGAGCACAAGGCTTACAGGGCCATTAAGAACTGCAAAATGGACCTTGAAAAAGTTGGGGAAAACCATTTCTTACAAATTAATGAGCTAGATGAAATGAGGCTCGATGCTTATGAAACATCCATCTCCTATAAGGAAAGAACAAAAAGATGGCACGATAAACGGATAAAAGCACCGACTAATTATGAAAAGGGCGATAAGGTACTCCTCTTAAATTTACGCTTGAGGTTGTTCCCTGGAAAACTGAAGTCGAGATGGTACGGACCATTCTCGGTGTGTAAGGACATGAAAAATGGCACAATTGAGCTATACAATAAAGATGGAAACGGATTCATCGTAAATAAACAACGGGTGAAGCCATATCAAAAAATTGTATTAGACACCAACAAAGATGATGATATAACTCTGGACGATGAAGGAGAAGTCACGTAAGGACGTGTGACTTCGAGTCTAGCTATAAGACTCGTAAATAAAAAAAGCTCTTTTTGGGAGGCAACCCAATATTTACTTTTCCCACATATTAGGAGTGTCTTGTGTTTTAATTCTTTATCGTTTATTTGTTATGTTTGAATTAGTTTGCAATCATGCTTTGTTTGTTTGTAACTTTGTCTTATTTGCAATCAAAGGTATTTTGCAACAAAATAAGTGTAGGAGAAATATCCAGTTTTTAGAACCAAATTCAAACATTTGAAATAAATTGTTTAGATTAATTCGCGTTACTTTCGAGTCATGTGATTGAATTATTAAGTCTCAGGTTGTTATGCAACATTTTGTATAGGAAAATAACTTACAAGAATGAGTGCAGGAAATTTTTCATCAAAAACGAAAATTTAGTTTTCATAGAATGTGGAGAGGGCGTCACGATTTACACGCGATGCCATCACCACGAAACCTATGACGGGGTCAGGATAATCCTGACGGCGTCAAATGCCCAGTTACAGGAAAACTCGAAAATTATAAGTATATTTAAAAATAAAACTTATACAACACTTAAGAAAGTTGTAATTCTTTTATAAACCTGTAAAACCATGAGATTAACAATTCTCTCATCCTATCTTTACCGCTTTATATAGTCAACCCTAATTTCACATTGTATATTATTCTATCGCACATTTTATGCTTGGTATAGTTGTCTTTGTCTTTGATTACAGGTTATATTTGATAAGAAGAAGCTTGGAAGTTCTTAGAAAGTTTTATTGTATGATTCTTGGAGGGTGATTTAACTAGTTATCGCATGTTTCTTCTCCATTATTGAGCAAACCAGGGGAGCACCAGTTTCTTTTACTTGTTTTCTTTTCCATTTAATTTATTTTTACGGGTACTTCTATAGAACATTAGGGACAATGTTCAACTTAAGTGTAGGGCGGAAAATAAGCCTTAGAAACCATTCTTTTATTTGCCATTTGCTTTGTCCTTAAAATAATGAGTAATATATCGAAACATAGCATAAAAAGGTAATTTTGACCCAAATTTATTTTTTTTATGACACATACCGACGAAAACCGAGTATTAATAGCGTCTCATGGATAGGAATTTGTATGACTAGCACAAAACCCTCAGAATTCCACCCCAAAAATGTGAGGTTTGCCTTTAGATCTTTAGGAATTCGGGTATCCATTATTGATACCCAAGATGATTCCACCTTTAGCAATTTCGAGTTAAGGTTCGAATGCAGACTTGTATGTCTATTCCGTCGTTACGGATGTGTATGTATGATCTTTGTCACCTTTTCTGGAACATTGAGATCGGTTCAAAGAATCATATGAGTGTACCGGTAGTATATTAAATTCTAGAACTTGTTTTTGTGATACATCCCGAGACCGCAAGTAAGTATTAGGATTTGCTTGACAAGAGGCATTAGGATTAACCTATGTTTTAAACCTATAATTGTTATGATGGTCACACCGATCATATAACTATCCCACACCCTTGCCATGCACTCATTTTTAGTGCAGGATACCCCTAGTACAACCCTCCGAGCCTATCCTTTTTCACGGTTCTCGTAATTTTTTGGTGGATTCTAGATTGTTAATGAAGAGCATTGTCACCCTTAAAACCAATCGTTACACCCAAATTTCCTTAGCCTACCTTGTATGTACTCTCTTTTAGTACATTATTGTGTTTAACCCAAGTTAATTATTCGAGTACACGGTTGCTAAGTCCTTATCCTTGTAAATACAGTTTTGGGACGATTGGGATTTATGGTAGTATTTATTTCGCGGAAGAATGGGTAAGAAAGGTTAAGTCAATACCCCCATATGTTTGTTAGATGATCTCCATGTTATTTTGATCCACCTCAAATCGGGTCATTAGTTAGATTGTAAATATCGAGTATGCAAAAGCTCAAGTGTAGGGGTACGTGCTATAAACCCCAAGTTATGATGTATTATGTTATTCAAAAAAATATATAGAAAAGAAAAAGAAAGAGATTGATGTATAGTTGTGTAGAGTTTGTATATCTTCGTTCGAGTCTTGGCTTAGCAACCAAACCAGCGTGTATTCGTGTAAATAATTAGCTAACCCTTCCACTCCAAATTCACCCAAAGCCACCCAAATGTAACCCATCCATTTTCATTTCAATTATATGTTATCTTACACCTACACCCCACAACCCTTTTAAAAGACCGCTTAGATAGTAATGAATAATGCTTGCACCTAGTGGTGGAGGTTTGATCCTTTACCAAGCCTATGGTAATTTATATGCTATGACAGGCAATGAGTGTTGATTTTTCGTTTCCTCCATTATGTTATAATTTATTATACAACAGAGTGAAAGAGAGAATCCCAAACACTTATGTGAGGTGCTAGTATATACTTTACGTGCTTTTAATTATGAGGTCTAGAAGGTTGTGTTATAAAATACTTTTAAAGAGTAGGTAAAATGACCCTTATATTGCTATTGTCTAGGTAGAAAAGCCCATTTGCTTGAGGACAAGCAAATCCCAAGTGTAGGGGTATTTAATGAGGTGTCATTTTATACACTTTTTCAGGGTCGTTTAACCCCCCAAATCGTGCATTTATGCCCAAAATAGGTACTTAATCGTTCATTTTTAGGTATTTAGCATTTGGAAGGCATTTGGAGGAAATACACGTGACTTGGGCTCATTTGGAGAAGTAACGGACAAGACTACGGACCAACACCAAGACTCTTGAAGATTTGTGCTCACAGAGCCTGGAGACGGCGTCACCAGTTCTACACGACGCCATCACAACCTACCTAGTGATGGCGTCACAACCTTTCATGACGGCGTCAGCCTGCACAGACTCGCACGCAGATCTAGAAGATTCTACTCATGACGGCATCATGATTAAAACACAATGCTGTCGCAATGATATTCTTATAAATACAAACCTGAAATTAAGGTTTTATGTGTGTAACTGTAAAGTAAAAAAGGGGGACGCACCCTAGTTCGTTTCGCAGCTTATTAGGACGATTTTAGGGCCTCAAAACCCTATTGTAACTCCTGCAATTTATGTTTTAATCAAGTAAGACTATCTTAATCATTCAATATGTCTTGTTGTTTGATTCTTTATTATTCTTGCTTTATCTTTAACATGCTTGGCTAAACCCCTTATTGTATTCATTTATGATCGTATGAAACCTAGAATGTAGATCTTAGTTGTGTTGCTTCTTGTGATGAATATGCATGTTAGGCTTTAGAAAACCAGCTTTTGTTTGTATCGCTGTTGATATGTCTAGGGAAACATGATTGTGTAGAAAGGATACCATCGGTAACAGTCTTCATACTACCTTACCCTTAATATGGTTGATCCACTTTTAATATATTTCAAATGCATTTAATATACTCTTGGGGTCTAGGTAATAGTCTTCATACTACCTTACTTTGTGTTTTTCCTCAACGGAATATTAAATAGATGGCGGGTTCGTGTAATCTGTTCATGACTTAGGAAATAATTACATAAATCATCACAAGTGTGACAAAGCAACAATACTTGAAGAAGCAATCTAGGGAGTAATAAATGATTAAATGAATACAATCTTTTTATTATATTTTTATCACCATTAGTGTAGTTTATTATTTAGTTTAAATAGCTAAAACCAACCAAACCTCTCAAACATATGATTTACTGCTTTCTTATAAATATAAAAATACAAAAATAATCTTCTTTTAACCCCTAGAATTCAATTAGACTGTGATCAAGCCTTCCCAACCTATTCCCCTAGATAACGATAACAACCCCCGAGTCTTACCTATACTACTACTACAACGGTTAGGTACTCTGCCTAGGGAGTTGTAAAGTGATGACATCAAATAACGTCTATTTTATAGCATCGTTTATCCCACGATATTAACCCATTTTGTATAGTTATAGCAAAGAATTGTTACTTAATCGTTTATATTTGAGAATTGCAGTAATTATGGAGTAATTGGTGAAACATAGCAAAAGGCACACATTCTGGAGCTTAAATGAAGATATTTTAAAGATTACTATTCTGAAGACCAATACGCCATATCCATCAAGAAGATACGGCATATTCGTGCATGCACTCACCAAAGACCACATAAGATTAAAGAGCAATACGCCGTATCCAGAGGACTCAATACGCCGTATTCAAGATATGGAATCAATATAAAATTCTAGAAGATATCCAACGTAGTCCCTACTCCAAGAAATCCCCAATACGCCGTATCCAACCCATTGGATATGCCGTGTTGAACCGACTTCCAGATATTATAAATAGAAAACTCAAAAATGAGTTTTAAGTGTGCTAAATCATATTCTCGATACCTAAACCACAAAAGTTGATTTTCAGAGGAGAAAAAGAGCAGAAGAGGTCGAGCAATGTATTCAATTCCATAGGAGACATCGTGTAATTCCATATACTTTGGTAATCGTTCAGTTTTTGGTATCATTCGTTAACTCGGTTAGTTTACCTTGGCTAAATTATTACTCTTGTATTTATTATGACATTTGAAGGCTAATACCTTCGGGTATTAGCCATTATTATGAAGATCTGAATGTTTGGTATTTGTTATATCGATTTCTTGATTTATCATTGTATGCTTGTTTATGCTTATCAATTTATACTTGTTTACGCGCTTTTGTATACAACCTATCATTCAACTGGATCTAGCTAAGTGGACCAAGCGGATCTAGAGTCCGGGATAGCTCTCCATATAGTAATTTATACACCTAGAATAATAGTTACACATATATTGTCCTTTTAAGTCTGTGTCTAGGATACGCTACAGGCTTAACTTGTTAATTGGATATTGTCAATGGTTTATTGATCGTGTTGAATAGCAGGTGACCTAGATAATTCAACAAATAACGTTCTAATTCTATTAGATAGTTAGACAAGTGGACTACTAGTGTATAGATTGCCATTAAGTGGTAAGTGATCACCATTGCTTTAATCTCTAAGATAGATTATAATCAGCAAATAAGGATGCTTTATGCGGATGCTTTAATTATGACAGAATTAACGTGTCTAGGTCTTAGGATGATGTAACGCCTAAGTCTTAAGAATGATATGCCACCTCGAGAGAAGAAATCATTGCACTTAATAAACAAACCAACGTTCTAATCGGATTAATAATGGTTAATACAGTTTTCTTATATAAGGTTTGACCGCTCTTTTATCTTTTGTTAATTAGCTTGCATGGGTAACAGTTTCTTGAATTGATTGTAGTCACCAACCAAACTGTGCTAGTCTCTCAGGCTGAAAACCCCCCTTTTCCATTAGAATTAGGATTTAAACTGACATAGGTTTAACATATGATAGAATTAACATGGATTAGATAACCAAGATATTAATTAAATTGATAGATTTAACCTCGCTCTCAGTGATCGACACCCTACTTACCACGAAACTACTACCGATCGGGTACACTGCCCGTTAAAGTGTTGTTTTTGGTTGAGTCGGCAAAATATAAATTTAAAACTTGAATCATATAAATAACAACCCTACACTACAACACATCAAGTTTTTGTCGCCGTTGCCGGGGAGTGAAGTTGTTTAATTCTTGTTTTTATTAGTGTTTTAGTTTAGTTTATATTTAGTTTAATTTGCTTATTTGTGTGTTTGTTTGGTGTGTTTGATTTTCTACATTGTATATTTTGCATATTATGTGTTTGTGTGTTTTCTGCAGTATTACAGTTCGCTGTAATTTTCTGAGTCGAATACTCAATACGGTGTATTCAATTTATTGGATACGATGTATAAATTTTTTTCAAACCAATATAGCGTATTCGACTCTATCATCAATACGACGTATTCAGTTTACTGAATACGGCGTATTAAGCAATTTGACAGTTTTCTTTTCTAGCGAATTTATTACAGGTTAATATGGACAACCCCAACATTACTATGGAGGAGTATATCAGGCTTGAGGAAGAAAAAGCTCGTAGGCGTGGTAAGGTGTATAACTGGGAAACTGGTACGTATGGTAAGATCTGGGATAATGAAGACGTTCACGACCTCGGATCTGTTGAAACTGAATTCCCATCTATAGTCTTTAACGACACGTTAACATCTGAAACAACACTCTCGTGTGAGCCTACGGTAAGTTCTCTTAACAACGAAATTGACTTTAGAATATCGTTTGACGAATCCGATGATGAAGATTGCATAGTAATTTTCGACAAAAAATCATTTTCTTACAAAATAATTTCTGTCAACAATTTAAAAACGGATTCGGAAAATGATAATGATAAAGTCAATATGCCTTTGATTCCATCACCCAAGCCTAAGGTCAGTTATTTTGATGATTTAGACTTCTTTAAAGATTTCGAGAATGAATTTCCAGCCATTGTTTACAATGATGCTTAAATGTTCAAATCAGATTTATTAACTGAACCGATTTTAAACCCTCAACATATCGATGAATTTAATTTGAAAAATGAAACATCATTGTCCGAATGTGATGAAGAGGAACAAAACGTTTTAAACTTTAATGATCTATTTCATTTTAACGTAATTTATCCTGATGAATTAAAAACGGATACGGACAATGATAATGATAAAGTTGATATTGAACACTATTCGAGGGATTAATCTGTCAAACCGTTACCTGATGTAATAAATACCGATGTTGGTGCCTATGCATATGGGTCAAATAAGCTTTTGGAAACAAGTCATGATACATCTAATAATTTTTTCAAAACTGAAACTTTTGTCAAGGGATTAAATTTTAATATCATGACTTGGAATCATCTTAACAAAGGGATGTCATTCATTTTCTTAATCAAGAATTTGTATGTGCTATTTGGCATCCCGTTCGACCCCAAATTGTTTTATAAGGATGGGATTAAATTGGGGCAAGTCTAACTTAAAGACTTTTCTGTAAACAAAAGTGCTTTCCGGGAGACAACCCGAAATGTATTTTTAATTTTTATCGAGTATGTCTTCCCAGACTGTCTATACGGCTTATCCAAACCCCATGGATACGGCGTATCGACTAACTGGACGCTATCCAGTCTTTATTTTCAGCACAGTCTATACGACGTATTCATTAAATGAATACAGCGTATACAAGTATCAATATGACGTATCCTGGGGTATGGATACGGCGTATCGACTTCATGTACAGTTTTAGGTTTATATTTTAAGTCTAACCAAACGAATACACTGAGGATAGAATTGCACTTGTTTTCCTATATTTTACACAGGACCTCATAGAGGGAAATCGACAAATATTGGTGGAGAATTTACAAATATAGAAATCTTAAAGTGTTGGAGTTTTAAAACCTCAAGACGGTTGTTCAACACACAATCTTGCTCATAAACGCAACTTGGAGAATCTACCGAGCAATTATCAAACTCGATACGCCGTATTGGATCAAACCAATACACCGTATCCACTGGACAGAACAGTACATTGTTATACAAGTCGAGACAAACGACGGTTCCTTTTCCAAGTCGTTTGGATAATCATTATTGTGAAGAAGAGGGGAATTATGGACCAAAATTCACGGAAGCTTATGGAGCTTCACATATCAACAATACCATACCCTGAAAAGAGAAAGACCCAGGAAGTTTCACTTTACCTTGCTTTATTAATAATTTCTATTTTGACAACGCCCTTGTTGACTTAGTAGAGTTAGTGTTATGCCTCTCTCGACCTACCTTAACTTAAGATTAGGCGAATTTGCTCACACTAGGTTGACAGTGGAATCGGCAGATAGGACTGTGAAATATCCAAAAGGAATAGCTGAAAACGTACTAGTAGGAATTGTTAAATTTACTTTCCCCATAGACTTTATAATCTTGGATATGCCCGAGGATGTCCAAATTACCCTTTGATCCTACGAAGACCATTTTTTGTCTACAGCCATGCTAAGACTGATGTTTACAAAATAAAGATTTACTTTGAGGTTTGTGAAGAAAAAATTATTTTTTCAAAGTGTTAAACCTACAGTAGTATAATAAAGGGTCTATATGCTAAGTTTGAGAAGAAAGAAAGTAGCTAGATTTGAGAACTAGGCTTATGGGAGAGACTTTAGTGTTAAATAGATCATTAGACCCTTTCTCGAAAGATTACATTGAATTAAATGATCTAAATGAGCCATTTGAGCTTAAGAAGAAATCAAGGAGATGATTTAATGCCCACCATTAAGGAAGGTGAGGTAATTGAGGAATTTAGAACTAGGGATGAAGATCTTGATACTGGAATTGATGATTACCCTAGTTATTGTGATGATGATAAAAAAGAATCTATAGATGTGCTCACAACTTAAAGTTTTCATGCATGATAGGATTTGAATTTACTCACGCTAATTTTTTCATTATTGTATGTCAACATGATGTCAAGAAAATTTCATAATTTAATAATGAAAAATAAGATGGTGTACAAAGGGAATAATGTTGTAGGAGCCTTAATAAATGTGACTATCTTTGTTGGAACTTTTTCTGTTATGACTGACTTTGCAGTTTTGGAGATATGGATAGCTTACGTGATAATGAAATGTGCGCTATTATTTTTGGTGAACCATTCTTGAGAGAAGTTAGGATTAAAACAAAACGGTTTGAAGGGATTATTACCTTTTACAATGGTGATAATGAAGTAACTTACCAAATGGTGCGATCACATCCAAAGTTTAAACACCACACTAATGAACAATGCAATAAGATACCATTGTTTACTGAAGTAAGATTGAGAAATATAAGAAAAACGGAATCTCGCATCTTAACCAAAACTTAGGGTCTACAAAGAAGTTTGAATCTGGGACCCAACTTATCCTGAGTTATCCATCAAGAAAGAATGGCTCACACGCGGGCACATTAGCGTGCATGAGTTGGAGTAAAAAGAGAAGCTGAAGAAAAGTCTAACTTAAAGACTTGTTAGCTTCGCTATTTTGTAAAGCTGACGTCTTACACGTGAATTAAACTAGCTTATCTAAAGGCTATATGCAATGGACTATTAATGTTAAGTTGTAATAGATAGGATGTGATAAGCCTATAAATACCCCTCATGACTCTCCATGAGGGGTGTGGCTAAGTGTGTATTGTTTTCCTTCTTTCTTTTTCTAATAAAACATTTCATTTACTTTCCACCCTCTCTCTCTCTCTAGATCTCACCACCACAACCACCATGATGGTGGTCGGCTTGTTTTTTGGCCGGCCACCCGACACCACAAATAACATCAACTAAATAGATAAATGATCCTTATAATTAGTACCAGAGCTGCAGCTATTAGAGTTTGTTTTTTGTGTATTTTATGGTTAGTTTCTGTCTCGTAAGATTTCCAAAAGTCAAATTAAAACTGGTCCGTAAGTATTTTTTTGTGTGTCCATAGGGTCAAATAGTCCATAAAGCCTTTTTTTCTAGTGTCTCCACAATCATATATGAATATGTAATGTTTCCTAGTCAAAGTTGTCATCTTAGACAGTCAAATCTGTCATATATGTTTTTTTCCTATCTTATTTTCTGGGCTTATTTCGAGCATTATTCGTGTGGGTAACAGCTTATAAATAGGCTTGGAGTACTGTTCATCTTTGTTGGCTTATTGTTGACCCTAAATTTGCTTATTGAAAAACAACTTTTTCTGGGCTATATCCTATTCTATTGGTGGTTGAAAAAGGAGATAAAAAAATGAAATTCTGAAAAAAGTACAAATAAAAACACAGATCCATTTTTTTGTAAAAGTACAAGTACATTTTTCTTGTACGAGCGATTTTATACATGTCTTGAACATGGGCGATTTAACCAAGTTTTTGTCAGGCGATCTATGCCAAAATCTTAAGGCGATCTATACAGTTAGCATAGGCGATTAATACACTGCTTGTTGTACTAGGCGCTTTATACAACTGATCGCCTAGGCGAAGTATACCTCTGTTTATTAAGTCTATTTATAACCAAGAACCCGAGTCCAACTCGTAAATCTTACCGATTGACCAGACACCCACAAGTCAATGCAAAGTGAGTCCAAAAGGTATAATCCAAAAAGAAAGAATAAAAAAGACTATGTAAACATCAAATCACAAACCTTCAACAAAACCAACAATAACTCAATCCCCATCGTTCACAATTTTCCCACAATCAAATCCCATAATCTTATCCTAACCCTCCGTCCACACATTATCTTCAAATAAACCTCTTCACACCTGATGACCTCGAACCAAATCCATAACAATCTCAGAATATTTCTTTTGTGACAAACTAAGTCGTCAAGATCTTTTGAAGATCACTCAAGTGAAAGAAAATATCATCATCGATATGTGTAGGGCAAAACCCTTTTTTATTCGAAATTAGAAAATGAATTATAACAAGTTGGTTATATTTGATTTTCTATTTCGATTGAGACACAACTAAAACGAATCAAAACAAATACAAGAACCTACCTGAGACCTTGTTAACAAGATCTTAAAGCCATATATGTCAACTGATAAGAAAGGGGGATTCGTTTGTTTCTCCCGGTTTTTCATACATGTTCCTACAGCTAGTGATATGAAACGAACAACATAAGTGGTATGTGTTTACCGAGGTTTTCATAGAAAACAAGAATGATAATCATGGGTTTTTGATTTTCTTATGCTGCATGAAAGTGATCATACATTGTTTGTATGTGAAATCACGATGATTGAAAGGTATACTGAGTCTTCGTTTGGGTTGACGATAGATATATTTGGCAATCTGTGTCTTGTGTTGTTGGAAGAGATAAGGTGATATTTTGGGGCGGAGTTAAATATGAAAAATATTAAGGTTAGAGTTCTCTAATAAGTCCTTAAAGTTAGGATTATATCTATGACTTGGCCTTGTTCAATATACCCAAAATTAGGATGATGTTGTGTAGGTTTCATCATTTTTTGTGTAATTGGGCTTAGTTTGAAGATAAGGTTTATAAATAATGGCTGGTGGTCGTGATTTGTTGTCAAATGACGCATGGAAGATTTCAAATTGGTATAATGTTGTTTAAATTAAATTTTGGTTAATTATGGATTTTTGGTTGGACACGGACTTAATAAAATCATACGAGGATATAATCTATCAACACGCTTTCACACAAAGGCCTAGTATTTGTATTTAATGTCAAAATGAACTACTGGGTTTTTTGTACATAATTACTTATTTGGGTTTGAGTATATTTTAAGAAGCCGTGTACTTATTTTTGTCTTTGGTTCTTTTCAACCTTCCTCATGAAGAATGACTTGATCGGTGCATATACGGATCGTGATGAAGATCTTGGATATCTAGTTGCTTTTGTGATTCTTTATCTCTATACCCACAAAGTATCTATCACTTTAAGGAGTTACATTGTAGACTTAGTGTCTCACGCTGTTGAGGATATTTCAAGAGGTTCAAGTACTTATTGGGTACACCGTTCTTTGTCACACGGATAGTACAAGATTAAGTTAAAAGTCTAGGAATTTTGCTTCATTCTCGGATTCGTTATATTGGGTTGTCTCCATTAGTGGTTATTACTTATAGCCGGTTGAATTGATAAAAGGATTTGGGTGGTGATTGGTCAGAGGGATCAGTAAAGAGAGTATTTATCGTCATCATCTCACGGGATATTGCTTAGGCGATTACGGATATGTGATGCTACTGCGACGATACAGTTATGGGGTGTACACATGTATATGATGATTCCAAAAGATTGTCATCATCCTGGAGGGAGAAATACGTACATCAGGGCTTATTTCATTTATCTTGACAACTGTGATGCATTCCTAAAGTGAGTTGATGATGTTCATGCTTCCCAAACGATTAACCATGAAGAAGCTACAGTGTGATGTCTACTATACATTTCTTTCTTTCTGCTGCGTGTGAGAAGACTAAAAGTCACAATTACTCAGAAGACCACTTCTTCAGCACGGGTTGTCAGATTTGGGGAAGGAGCTTCCACTTCTTAATCTACATTCTATCTACTTCTCATCTTCACATCTACATGTCTAAGTCTATTTCTTCAGAAAACTAAAAAGAACAAAAAGAATCTTCTGTCTACTTTCTCAAAGGGCTTACTAAGTTGGGAGGAGTAAAAACCCAACTACAACATTACAACGTGTTGATCGCAAGTAAAGAAAGTCAGCTGAGGGAATTTATGAAGACACAGGCTACAAAGTCAACCTAGGACTTCGCGACTTATAAAGACCATGTATTGCTTGTTTTGCTTGAGAAACGTTGTAACCAATTCACGTGTGACGCATCTTTGGAGGGAGATTGTTAGCTTCGCATATTTGTAAAGCTGACGTCTTACACGTGAATTGGACTAGCTATCTAGAAAGCGTATAACGCAGGGACTATAATTTAATTAAAGATAGAGTTATAAAGCCTATAATACCCCTCATACTCTCCAGAGGGTGTGGCTAAGTGTGTAATGTTTCCTATCTTCTCTTTCTAAAAAATATTTCATTACTTCCACCTCCCTCTCTCTCCTAGATCCACCACCATAACCACCATGATGGTGGTCGGCTTGTTTTCCGGCCGGCCACCTGACACCACAAATAACATCAACTAAATAAGATAAATTACCTTACAAATACTTTAGCTGTAAAACAAAAGTGCTTCCTGAGAGACAACCCAAAAAAGATAATCTTCAATTTTATCGGATTCTTCTGTTTTCCAGACAGTCTCAACGGCGTATCCAAACCCCATGGATACGGCGTATTGACTATCTGGACGTTATCCAGTCTTTATTTTAGCACGGTCAATACGACGTATTCATTAAATTGAATACAACGTAAATACATGTCTCAATACGACCGTATCCAGGGGAATGAATACGGCGTTATCAACTTCCCCTGAATATTTATTTTTTTAGTATTTTGATATCGAGTTTAACCAAACGAATACACGGAGATAGAATTGCGCATGGTTTTCCTATATTTTACACATAGACCTCGTGAATGAAATATCGATTGAAATAATAGGTTGGAATAATTTACAAAACAATAAATTTTGAAGTGTGAGTCTTGAAACCTCAAGACGGCTGTTCAACACACGATCTTGCCTCATAAACTCAATTGGGAGAATCTACCAAGCAAATATCAGGGGAGTTTCTCATTCTAATTCTTTTTAAATTCCCGTATTTAATGTTTTACATATACAACGAGGACGTTGTATAATTCAAGTGGGGGGATGGAATTAGAATGTTTACTTGTCCTAAATTTTCACAATAAAAGGCTTAAATTATGCTCAAATTTAAAAAATTTCAAGCATACTTTTGTGAAATTACATGTTAATATAACCCTCCACACAATAAACCTTGATAGATATGTGAGATTTTAACCTTCCGTTTCCAAATGTTTAACCCAAATTTCCATAAAATATGAGTGTTCCAGTGATGTTGTAGACTAGAACTTGGCTTGGTATATCTATTCGAGACCACAATAATGAGTATTATGGATTTAATTGGAGTAACTTGTTTAAATTGGTAAATCTTAGGATTACAACCAAATCGCCTATACATGTTGTTTATTAACTAACTACACCGGTTAGTTAACCTCTAGTTTAAACCCTTCCACTCTCATCTTTAGAGTGATGATCCACTAGAACAACCCGTAGAGCCAATCCTTTAGGAATTTACACCAATTAAGATTTATTTCGTACACCCTTACACCTTAACCTACCCTGTTAGATTAAGTTTAATTTACAGTTGCTAGTTGCTTAAAGTGTAAAGTTTGTATTTCCCAAGTCTTGTGTCATTTTCTATCTTTGGTGCGGTTGGAAATTTGCACATTGCAAATGGGAATGTATATATTAGTCAAAGCTCATGTGATTTTACTACATTCACAATTAATGGTGAATCCGAAGAATGAAGAAATTACCGAAGGAATTATCCAGAATTATTATGATCGTGAAGATGGTGAAACTACACCGAGATTTGAAGTTTAGTTAAAAAATGGAAAAAAAAGAAAAAAAGAAAGTTTGAAGATAATTGTTTCGCGAAAGAGCATTACCGAAGGAATTACACGAAGGATTGATTATTCGTTCATACGCAACAAAAATCAACGATGTAAAGTATTGTACAAAGTGGAAGATATCGCCACTTACCTTGTAGAGTATGTAAATTTTTGGGATATTGAGGGAGTTATAACCGTTATGGGAACGCCAACCTAAGGGTTGTTATTTTTGATCTATGATCAAGGGGAAGACGTTGTAAATAGTTTTGTGTCTTTGTCATAAAACGGTCGGGAAAATGAAGTGTCTCGCAACTTGCACTTTAAGCCCCTTAATCTATTTGTTTCTTGATTTTTATTTAACAATAATTTACTTCCCTCTCACTTAATGATTAACCTATGGTTTTATGCGAATGAGGATCCATACGAACATGCATGTCTATTCCGGCGTTCCGGCCATGTACGCATGTCTTGTACCTCGTTGGTTTACAACTTTTGGTGAAAGTTAGAAGGTTCCTACCCTATATCATTCTTCATCCTAACCGTTGGAGTGGTACTTCTGGTGAAAGATTATAGAATGATCAAACCGTACGCCTTTCCATACAAAAACCCATATTTACCTTTATAAACTTGTTACTCCTTAGCTTTAGTGGTGGAGATGTGTATCCTTGCTAAGCTTATGATAGAATACTCGTCACGACCGAGCAATGACGAGATTAGTTACATTACCATAATAGATTAGTTGAGTGATTTGAGTGTTTTCATCTTCCTATTTCGTGAGGTGTTTGGTTGTGTACTTGTAATAGATCGAATAAATGCTTTAACGGAAAATATCCTTTGGGATACATTTTTGTAAACTTCTAAAGGCTACTTGAGGACAAGTAGGATTCAAGTGGGGGGTATTTTATGACATCAAATAACGTCTATTTTATAGCATCGTTTATCCCACGATATTAACCCATTTTGTATTGTTATTGCAAAGAATTGTTACTTAATCGTTTATATTTGAGAATTGCATTAATTATGGAGTAATTGGTGAAACATAGCAAAAGGCGCGCATTATGAAGCTTAAATAAAGATATTTTGAAGATTACTATTCTAAAGACCAATACGCCGTATCCATCAAGAAGATACGCGTATCTGTGCCTGCACTCACCAAAGACCACAGAAGATTAAAGATCAATACGTCGTATCCAGAGGACTCAATACGCCGTATTCAAGATATGGAATCAATATAATATTCTGGAAGATATCAAACGTGGTCCCTACTCCAAGAAATCCCTAATACGCCGTATCCAACCCATTGGATACTCCGTATTGAACCGACTTCCAGACATTATAAATAGAAAACTCAAAAACGAGTTTTAAGGGTGCTAAATCATATTCTCGATACCTAAACCACAAAAGTCGATTTTTAGAGGAGAAAAAGAGCAGAAGAGGTCGAGCAACGTATTCAATTCCATAGGAGACATTGTGTAATTCCATATACTTTAGTAATCGTTCAGTTTTTGGTATCATTCATTAACTCGGTTAGTTTACCTTGGCTAAATTATTACTCTTATATTTATTATGATGATTGAAGGCTAATACCTTTGGGTATTAGCTATTATTATAAAGATCTGAATGTTTGGTATTTGTTTATATAGATTTCTTGATTTATCGTTGTATGCTTGTTTATGTTTATCAATTTATACTTGTTTACGCGCTTTTGTATGCGACCTATCATTCAACTGGATCTAGCTAAGTGGACCAAGCAGATCTAGAGTCCGGGATAGCTCTCCATATAGTAATTTATACACCTAGAATAATAGTTACACAAATATTGTCCTTCTAAGTCTGTGTCTAGGATACGCTTCGGGCTTAACTAGTTAATTGGATATTGCCAATGGTTTATTGATCGTGTTGACTAGCAGGTGACCTAGATAATTCAACAAATAACGTTCTGATTCCATTGGATAGTTGGACAAGTGGACTACTAGTGTATAGATTGCCATTAAGCGGTAAGTGGGTAGAGTCTCTATGAGCTAGGGTTTAACAGGATCACCATTGCTTTAATCCATAAGATAGATTATAATCAGCAAATAAGGATGCTTTATGCGGATGCTTTAATTGTGACAAAATTAACGTGTCTAGGTCTTAGGATGATGTAACGCCTAAGTCTTAAGAAATGATATGCCACCTCGAGAGAAGAAATCACTGCACTAAATAAACAAACCACCGTTCTAATTGGGTTAATAATGGTTAATACAGTTTTCTTATATAAGGTTCGACCGCTCTTTTATCCTTTGTTAATTAGCTTGCGTGGGTAACAGTTTCTTGAATTAATTGTAGTCACAAACCAAACCGTGCTAGTCTCTCAGGCTGAAAACCCCCCTTTTCCATTAGAATTAGTATTTAGACTGACATAGGTTTAACATAGGATTAGAATAGGATTAACATAGATTAGATAACAAAGATATTAATTAAATTGATAGATTTAACCTCGCTCTCAGTGATCGACACCTTACTTACCATGAAACTACTACCGATCGGGTACACTGCCCGTTAAAGTGTTGTTTTTGGTTGAGTCGGCAAAATATAAATTTAAAACTTGAATCATATAAAAAACAATCCTACACTACAACACATCATAAAGCTTCTTGTAGAAGTCCATTACGACAACCGCATCAATTATGGACCAACAACAACAGCTAAAAAAGTTATAGACTCAAGCTTTTACTGGTCGACAATCATCAAAGAAGCTCATACTCTCGTTCGCCTTGTGAAGCATGTCAGAAATCTAGAAACATATCCAAACGTGATGAAATGCCCTTAAATAGCATACAGGTATGCGATGGTGTATTAACTTCATGTGACATTTCCTGAAATCATATAAATTCGAATATATCTTAGTCGCTGTCGACTATGTATCTAAATGGGCCAAAGCTCAGGCTTTACCAACCAACGATGCCAGAGTTGTTATTTCATTTCTAAAAAAACTATTTTGCCGTTTCGGAATGCCCAAAGCTCTCATAAGCGAACGAGGTACCCATTTCTGTAATAAAATCATGGAAAAAACAATGAAACGATATGGAGTAAACCACTGATTTTCCACATCTTACCATCCTCAAACAAGTGGTCAAGTTGAAAATACGAACAGAGCCTTAAAAAGAATTCTTGAAAATCCTGTAAAAGATAATCTCGCTATTTGGTCAAGAAAACTCGATATGCTCTGTGGGCCTTCAGAACCGATTACAAAACACCCACCGGAACCAAACCTTATAAACTATTGTATGGTAAAAAAATGCCATTTACCATTTGAAATTAAACATCGTGCATACTTGGCACTTAAGAACTATAATCCTAATCTCATTGCAGTTGGTAAGAAGAGGATGTTTCAGTTACACGAACTAGATAAATTTAGACATCAAGCATATGAAAACTCTCGTTTATATAAAGCAAGAACCAAAGTCTGGCATGACAGAAAATTAGAAATGAGAAAAGAATTCAAACATGGAAACAAAGTGCTGCTATTTCACTCAAAATACAAATTTAAACAGCCTAAGCTTAGATCCCGCTGGCTTGAACCATATATTATGAAACATCAATATCCATTCAGATATGTTGAACTATATCGTAAAGACGAAAAGACTTTTATTGTTAACGGCCATCGACTTAAGCTTTATCATGAAGAAGATGAATATAATGACCGAAGGGAAGAACTTACACCCTTCTATCCTAAAGAATGAATCACCGAAGCATGAGTCTAGCTAATGACTCTGAAATTAAGTGCTTCTCGGGAGGCAACTCGTGTTTTACTTTATTTCCACTTAAGTGTGGAGGAGACCCATATAAAAAAACCTGAAAATATTTTCTTTTTGTATTTTTTGTGTGTTTTATTTTCTGCAGGTAATTAGCATATAAAATGAAAGAAGAAGATGCTCGCTCTAGGATAACTCTCTTACAACTATAAATTATACTATTGTGGGAAGTTCTTGTTTCTTTTAATTTTCCTTATTTTTCATATTTTATCAGTTCTCACATTGAGGACAATGTTCAACTTAAGTGTGGAAGAGCGCCAAATAGGAAAAATAAATATATCACTTCCCTTCATGTTTGCCTCCCAATCTAGCCACACTTTCAACTGATATTTTATAAAAATTAATATTTAACTTTTTTTTTCAAAATTAAAAAACATATACACTTAGTAAGGAAAATCCTACCCGGATTGACATTATAACTAGCACAAAAAATCAATCCACCAAATTGCGACGTTTATTCTAGCCTTTTATGCACCCCTTTTGCATATTTTATGAGAGAGCCGGTAATTTAGTAGCTCTAGAACTTGTGCTTGATTATCATTTACTAGACCACAGTAAGGTTAATTTATAGACAATTTCACATGATAAGAGGTAAAATAAATCCCCATGTAATCCCGGTATATGCAGCACTCGCTTTTAGTGCTAAAATTTCTAAAGTATCTCAAGAACAATGTGCTCAAAGATTAAAGTTCTGTGTCAGCCTTAGTTATCGCATCTGTTAACCGTTTGGTATTAGAAAAAAATCCATCAACAAAAAGTAAATAAAATTTCAAGTTATAAAGCTCTGGTTTGGCACATGAAATCATTATCTACCGTACTCACCTACATCATACTTTCAGGTTTTGCCTCTTTGAGATTTTGTCTAGGTGTTCAGGCTGCAACGGGCATGTTTATGTGTCTTGTACAAGCATATGGTAGCTATCTAGATTAAGTCAGTGCAAATTGAGTGAACTCACAAATATAAACCCTATATGAGTGACTTGTGTGAATAAATGAACGCATCCCCTATGTGAGGTGCTTAGTTATACGTCTATGCCTAAAATGTTATTAAACCAGTTAAACACTTGTTAAAATTAAAATCTATTTTTCTCCACGCCACGATCAATGATTCTTGTTTTCTCACTTTGATTGCTTGAGGGCAAGCAATAGCTAAGTGTGGATGGATTTGATAACGCCTTAATTATACATGTTTTTGGTGGCGTTATTGTATATATTTTTATCATTTCTCGTGAACTTTCAATATTTATAAGCATGAAATATGTGTAGGTTCACTTGAAGATAGTCTAAGCTCAAAAGTATCCAAGATACAAGTGTTTACACCTTACAGAAGACTAGCTAGAAGAGAAAAAAGAATAAAGACTAAAATTATGACCAAGTACGCCGCACTTCAGTCTAAAGTTAATGAAGCAGTAAATATCAGAAGTACGCCACACTTTTATATAAGTACGTTGCACTTCATCTCAGCATTAATAATTTTGAACCGACATAATGCAAAGTACGCCGTACTTCACCCCTTTCACAGCCTATAAATAGAGACAAAATTTTGCCATTTGGATATATCTCTCACTACTTCAAAACACATACTTCTCCATCTGATCCCTAACATTACTTTATCCTTCCTTGGTGTTTTAAGCACGCGACCACGACGAGACGAACATCAAGAGGACGGTTTTATAAGAATTAGTATATTATAGGTTTTTAAATAAGGATTCGATACTTGTAATCGGGTTAACTTGTGATCCTTTACCTATCCGAATCTGGTATGTATTTCATTTCCCTAATTATCCTTGTTATTATGAACTCTGTAACCATGAAAGGCTAATCCTCTTATGACTACTTGGATATGTTAATATAATAAAGAATCGTTTGGTATTATTGCGATCTTGTTAATCTTAAGTTTATGTTGAAATCCTATCATGTTTTATCTTGTCAAACTTTGTTTATCAACTTTGATTATATACTCATAAAGGTATCGGTTAAAGACCCGTTGTGAACTATATAGTTTTAAAGATTTGTCTATGATCTTTATCATTTGGTTGGAGAAATCCGCTTATGTTATTTGATAAACAAAATAGATTCAATATAATAGTAACTCGATTAAGCGAGTGACACACTTGATTAAGTTAGACTAATATAATTCTCGAGTTAAAACTATTAATTTATGAAAACACTTTTTGACGAGAAAACCTTTTTATAAGTTAAGCTTAATAATCGAAGATCGTAATTCTCACCATTGCTACTGAATTATATGAAGCTGTCCGAGTAGTCATATCTCTTTATCATTGATTCCATCTATTACTTGCTATTATTTGTTTTAAATCCTTTTGATTATACGAACATAATTAAACCCCTGTGGATGACCTGGTCTTACCTGAAATATTATATTACATACATGGGTTATACTTTACCCATGTGTTGGTTTAGAAATCAGTAAAATCATTCTTATAAATTTAAAGCTTTTAACACACATCACCAAGTGAATTAACTCTTATCTCCATTTGCGAAACCATTTTGAATATCGATGCACATGTCTAGAGGGAGTATTTCAAAATGAAATTCTTAAAGTGTCAAACGTTTTGATTTATATCAAACACTTTGATTGATGTTCAAACAAGGTTTTATGGTTCAATCTCTATACCCAACAAACAACAAATTCACAACGATTATGAAGTCATACGGTGGTTAAAGTTAAGCATTGTCCTATGATCCAACCAAAACCGAAAGGATCTACCCAAGGACACTCCATAGTTAGAAATAACATTCCTTAGATACGATGTAGAGAAGAATGAGAAAAAGAAATATTGTTGACTAAATGAGTTATCACCAGAACAATAACAACATGGTGATAGTAAGGACGTCTTGGTGAACAAGAAATGTAAGGAACAATAACAACATTGATGGGGTTGAAAATGAAAAAGAAATGTAAGGATAAAGGGTGAAAAGAAAGAAGCCCTCCATACACTTTAGGCAGAAACCGGGTCAATTCATATGCTATCAGAATCACAAAGATGATTTTTGGTATTAAAGAAAGACATCATGGACCCAGTGATGTAATGCAAAACCCTCCCCAGCCATTCAAGATTATCTCATAATATTCTTGTCTCATTTGTCATGGAGATATACACGTTATCTATTGACTTCTCACTCCGAGAATGTTGATCTTGAAAAGGTGACAATCATCTCCAGCATCTGATCACTAAAATCAAAGTGCACTAATCGAGTCTAGGGCCAAGAGATCATAATATAAATCTCATTAGCACACAATTCCAAAATACACATGTTGATCACATACAAAGA
>BQNB010080597.1:3639-29886 GCA_026074375.1 Tanacetum coccineum
TTTTAGTAAGCTAACTGGGCTAAAGGCTTATGGAATGCCCATGACTAAGCCTATGGACGGCTATAGCTAGGAGTATTTATACCCTCTCCACACATGGAGAGGGTGTTGGTTGTTCATTTTCTCATTTGTAATCTAATATCTTCCTTTTACTTTCTCTCTCTAAATCTAACTACCTTTTTCTCTCTTTAAAAACCCTAAACTAATCCATCATCTGTATGTGTTAAGATATTCTACATTTTAGTTATTAGTTTGAATTTGAAACATTATAAGCAATGATTGATATTGTAATGGATTTGGTAATTAAATAATGGAGATTTGTTTATTTGAAAGTGTGCTACCATTTACTATTGATTGTCATTGTGTTTCATTTTTGCATGTTTAGAATCCACTTCCTGAGTACTTAGTTTACTCAAACCTCCTCAGCCGTTCATACTATAGGAAGTAAGTATTGATTTAAGACTGTCATGGAGTGTTAGCAAATTGTCTATAAAGATTAGACATAGCATAGAGAATGCCGCAACACTTATGAGTACTTAATGGGAATTAAGTATAGGGAAAACTCATACTTAGAGAGATTACTTCATGGATAAATATCACAAGTAATTCTAAGATGATAATATCTTCTATTCTTAAAATGGAGATACATCGAGTTTCTAGTTTTTCAAGTCTGTTATACTTTAGTTTGTTCAAACGCTTAGTACTTTGTATTCAATGTTTATTGTTCCCTTTTGCCAAATGGGAAAGCGTATCCATGGGTCCCTCGATGATTTATGTTGACTTAAAGAGTGCGAGCCTGGCAGGGACTAAATGGAGGTGTTCAATTCACGTAGTCCCATATAGTCAAATAATTAGAAATCGGGAAACATAATGTTGAACCTAGAGATTGATTAAAATCTATGTCTCAGGTTCATACGATATCAATAGAACAAAGGAATAGTTGATCACTTATCTAAGGGTTGTCTCTAAGATATTATTCAGAGTTCAGCAATTGCATTGGATGACACTCTCTACTTAGTTGATCAGGATAGATCTTAGAACCAATTATAGTTGATTGGACAGTGTGTACCAAGTGGGAGACTGTTGGATTTAGTGTCCAAGTTCATAACTAATTGGTATGGCTGTCGTCAAAAGTAGAGTCCTTTTTGGGTTGCTCTTAGTGAACCGTTTAGAGAAATAATAAATGAGAGATAATATTAATTAGCATTAATATTATATGTATAATTAATTGGTTTATTAATTTATTAATAGTTGGTAAAAATAATTAGAGATATTATCAGAAGCATGGCAGAATAACGTACTATTACAAAAGTGATTAGTTGAACGGGTCAGAAAGACCCAAATGGGGCCCATGGGACGTTTTTGAGGTATCCCACATCGCCTCAAAGAGGCATCCCAACCCCCTCCCTTTCAATATAAATAGAGGGGCATGCCAAGGCTTTATTTGCTCATTTTCTCTTTCTCATTCCTACTCTTTGTAAGAGTCTTCAGTGTATCAGGACCCTAGAAGTTTGAATTCTTTTCTCTTTGGTTCGTGGGTGTGAGCTATTAGAGGTACTCTCGTTTGGGTACTTGCCTCCAAGTTCGACCAAGGTGGTCTGCGTGTGAGAAATTTGATTTTCTCAAAGGTTAGTATTTTTCTTATTTATTTATTTCTTTTAAGTTGCTTATATTATTAGGTTGAGATCCTTTAGGGTTTAATTCTCTTCTTCCCCTAGATTAATTGTTATTTCCGCTGCGTGTTAATCTAGTTATGGAATAGAAGACACATCAGTTAGGTCTCTGTCATTAGAGGCTAATGTCTTGGAGCCGGGTTATCCTAAGAGTCTAAAAGAAGCTAGAGGACACCCAATAGAACAAGTAATTGGTCAGTTAAATAAGAGGACACTTAAGTCTAAGACAAAACAAGCTTAGGATTTTTATATGACATTTTCCAAAGTATTGCACGAGTCTAGTTGATGTTGTTCATGGTTGACATGCACCATAGGATATTGATTTGAGTGATTGAGGGGTCAAAATAAGGGTAGAAGTCTATAAGTCATTTCCATACCCTATTAGAGATATTTGTGCTCTTAAAGCTTATGTGCTTATGTGCTATGTACTAGGACTTATGTGAAAGGCATGTAAGTTAAGCAACATTGTTGTTTTAACGAGATAAGGGATAAATGTCAATACATTATTCAAACTATGGTTGACATATCTTGGATTCTATATGTTAAACCTATGTGCTATGAGCAAGAAATTTGATCTACATCTTGTCAATATTGTGGTAATCATCGCCTCACATATTTAAGTATGTGAAATCGACTTATTCACAACATTGCATGCTTTATTCCCCATGATAGACATGAAAGATCAAATAGACAAATTCATTGACAAAATCACTTTGGATCGCAATAACCTTCTTTTTTTTTTATATACTTTTGTGTTAAAATATTGATTTGTGTACTTTTTCCATGTTATGTGTTGATTGATGCTTTCATGTGTTACTTAAGGTTAAGAAAAGAAAATAAGAGGAACTTTTATGCAAACATACAAACTACTCACATAGTTAAAGAGAATTCTCTTAAAATTGAATTCGGTGTGGTATTGCATAACGAACTAAAATACACAATTAATAAACATGATAATATAGTTATCTCATCCAAGAACCTATAGAATTAATTCACCCTACACTATGGAAGTAATATTATCTATGTTGACACAAACACATGATATAAGGTACTGATGATATATACTTAGCAACACTTTGCTAATTTAAATAAATGGTTATCTATGTAATATGTGTAGTAAAATATCCAAAATGGATTAAACATACACATTAAAGTAGGTTTGGTTAACATGAAACTACTCATCTGATATTCCTAAGTATTTTTGTCTGTAATGCAATGATAAAGTAACAATCTCAATAAAATCCAAAATGGTGATTAAGGATCTCTATACAACAAACTACAATATCATGCATGGCTAGACAAATCATGGTGCATACATGAAAAATTATAGGAACTAGTTTGTGTAACTTAATCACACCTTCTCAACCAAATTCCAACTAAACCTCAACTAAACAACTCAAATCACCAAAGCATAATTATCTTTCCAACAGAGTACTTTCCTTATAAAAGGCATAACTACCTTAACCTTTAAGGAATCAAAAGTACTAAGTCTAATCACCCAAGAGCTACTTGTTAATCTTAAATCTTATACCTAACTCAATCTCTCATATTAAACAGGATGTCAATGTAAAGCACTTCATCATCATATCTACCACCACTATATAAGAATGGTGCTTCCAAACAACCAAGTTAGCTCTCCAAATATTGTGCTTGACGGTAAGGATTTTGAAAATTCAAGCAATGACTCAGACTTCGATGCGGATTTGTACCTTAATAATGAAGAAAATAACGGTGATAATGTGGTCGTTCCTCAAACTCCAAGTGAGGAAATGAGAACTATGATTTATAACACCGGGATCCCCCCTCCTCTAATAAGAGGGATAGGGAAAGATAAGATTTGGGATAAGATAAGGAATCCCCTAAGCCTAAATCATATTGAGCGTAGCTATTCTATATGTTATGAAAATACAATAAATACGATCAACTCAATCAAAGACCTTAGAAGAAAACAAGGTGAAGGTCCTTGTTAAACTGAATGGATCTTTGCAGCCTATAAAGGATGATAGCCAAGATGTATAAATACAAATGACTATATAGAAACAATGACTATGAATAAAATATTTGTTATTGCGGTATCTTAACACAGGTACTTAAGAAAATGAAAAATGAATTAATAACTTTTAAAGTGTTCTTGAAGTTACAGATTGCTAAAAACTATGTTAACTATGTGTCTTTATTATCTTGTGTGTAGAACTCTAGATTCTCATCTATATCTAACTATGCCTAAGGTTCCTTTTTATATCAAGGATAACCTATAAAAGGCTTACATATCCTTTTTCTAAAAATATTCTCATAAATATCTTTTAATATCTTCTCAACAGGTATAACAACTTTCTACTAACGGTATCTTAAACTTACTAGCAGTACTAACTATTTTGTATTGTCAGGTACTAAGTATTAACTGCCAGTACATATCTATTTGTAACTGTCGGTACTAAGTTAAGAAATATTAATCCTAACAATCCTCCCTTAACTGATGTTAACCTATTTTAACTTCTTGTTTCTTCAATTTCTTTAAGCTTCTTTTCAATAAAAAGAGGATGTAACCAAACATTCTTTATCATTTCTTAATCTTGTACCATCCCTATCCTCTTTAGCCTGCATCCTTGTCTTTTCAGCAATTCGCAACATCTTTTCAGCTACTCAGCAACTATCATTTCACCTACAATCCCTCTCCTATCTAAAGTTGGCTTGTAGTTTTTGGCAATACTACCAGCCTTTAAGGATTTGATGTTCCGTTTACCAGTAGCCGTTTGCTCTGGGATAGATAACTCTTCATCTAAGAATATGGTGCTTAAGTACCATACAGTTTTTGGGTAAATTGTCAACCATCAAACGGATTTGATTGTCTTTACCAAAATCTATTTGTGTTTGGGACTAGCCAATGCATCATTGTCATACATGGTGCATGATAATCCATATAGTTTTAGCAAACTATCAGCTATCACCATGATTTTGGTGTGTAGTCTTTACCAAGAACTGGTTTTTGATCTTGGACCAGCCAACTCTTCACTACAGAAGCAAGGTGAGTTGAGAACCCTACAATTTTTGGTAAATTGTAAACCATAAACAGATTTGAGAAGTCTTTACCTCAAGCCGTTTGCTTGTGGACTAGCCAATTCTTATGCCTGTTAAGCATGATGAATTGATAACCATTTGTTGTGTGGTGGTTAGCCATACACTCAATCCTCTGTCTTACTTCCATCTGTCTTTTTCTTTAGATTCTAATCAGCAAGTACCTTTTGAATAATAAAATGTTTATCAATTCCAATGCCATAAGTACTTCTTTTCACACTTCCAATTTTAGCTTTAGCATTTGCACCACTATTTCCTTTTTCAAAGGATACTTCTTCTCTATTAGCATGTGAATGACTAATCCTTCATCAGTCATCAAAGTGTGTACCCCTGAGGAACTATGTTAGCTTCAACTTGATTTACTTTCCATTCATGTTAGTGAGTTCTATAAATCTCTTGTTCATTCATGGATTGAACATCACTATCAAATCTCCCCAAAGAACTTTATCAAAACCTTCAGGAATCCTATCTTGATATATGTCCATCACAAGTTTATATATAGCATCTAAGTCTTCTCTGTCAAACACTGAAAGCACTCTTATCAATGTGCTGAAGGATCTCTTTTGACCATTACTTCTTGTTACCACATTCATATTAATCTCTTCTGATCTTTTAGATTCATCAAACTGTGGTTTGGTTCCAAGATTCTCAGTCTTCCAGTCAATTATTGGATACTTCTTGTCAAGTATTTCATAGTCTACTTCCTTGTCCTCATCTGGAGCTATTGTCAAGCACAATCTCAGCTCTTCATTCTCTTTCTCAGTGTCAGATGGGTCATCTTGAGAAGTATCTTGTTTGAATCTTCTTTTTCTTGACTTCATCTTTTTCCTTGTACCGTGCTTTCTCTTTCTTGTGTTCTCTTCTTCTTTATCCTCTTCCTTGACTTCTTCTTTAGATTCCTGCTTGATCTCTTCTCCTTTGGAGGAATCTTTCTTATTCATTTTTGTGATCAGTCTATCATCCTCAACAGATCCAATAGCAATGAAATCTTCATCTGACCTTTTTATCTTCTCATACATTGCTTGTATGTCTTCAAACTTCTTACTCTTCAACTCAGAATGTTTGAAGTTCCCCACATGCTTTAAGTAGGTCATCATCTGATTTCTTAATTGATTCTTGGTTGGAGGTCTGTTTCTTTTGCTCTAGATCTTTGTCTTAGCAAGGAATTTTCTCTGAAGCGCAATTGTATCATAAAGGAACTTTGCTCTCTCTTCTATTATGAACTGCTCTCTTTCTTGCTCTTGAAGCTTCCTCACAAGTTTCTGTCTGCCTCAATTCTTGCCTTTATATCATCAAAGTTTTTAATGAGAGCTTCATTTGTTGCTTTTTCTTCAGCAATCTTGTTTCTTTCTTCTTCTAGGCTTCACAATCGGTCTTGATTTTCCTAGCCAATTTCTTTCATCACTCTCAAGCTGTTTGGAATTTCTTCCTGCTTGAGGAATTTCTTCATCTTCACTCTCAGATTCATCTTTCTCTTCAATCTTTTTCTTCCCTTTGTCTTTTGGATCAATCTTTGGAAGAGGTTTTAATGTGAGAAGTGATCTTGTGGAAGTAGGCCTTGGTCTATCAATGTCTTCAACATCCTTCAACTCTACACCTTTCTCTTTTTCTTTAGAAGCAGCTTTGGCTTTACTCATGGTGAGGAGGAATGTGTAGCATTGTTTGTTCATTCATCACCAAATGTCATAGAAGGGGTGTTTGAGTGGAATGTTTGAGAAGCAAATTTCTTTCTTGATTGATCTTCAGTACCTTTCTTTACTCTTCCAGTACTTTCAAAGATCTCTTCAGAACCCCATTGGTTTCTTCTTAGTACCTTCAATTGTTCTTAAGTTAACTAACTTTGGATTCGTCAGTACTAACTTTTGGTCTGTCAGTACTAACTTTTGGCTTGTCAGTACTAACTTTTTCAAAGTCGGTACTAACTCCTTCCTTGACAGTACTAACTCCATCTTCAGTACTAAGTCTATCTTCATCAAAATCCTTGACTTCATCCACCATTTCTCTTGTCCTCCCTTCACTTTGAGCATTTTCTGTTTCCATTTGATCAATTTTATCTTCAGGCATTACATCAAACAGAGGATCTCTGTGAACTTCTGATTCTCCTTTTGCTTTCTTCCTCCCTTGTTTGGATACATTCTTTTTGTGCACCCTTTGTTTCTTGGAGAAGCTTTTCTTTGGGAATCTTTGTTGCAATGAGATAATCTTCAGATATTCTTTATGATGTTTGATGACAGGTTTAGCTTGCTTCTTGAGCTTTTTGATCTTAGCCTTCAAGAGTTTAATTTCCTTGGCTTGATCTGAAACCTGTTGACATAAAGAGATACAAAGATCATAGACATTTTGGAGAGTCATGTCATCCTCATTCCCTGAATGGGATGTATCATTGGATGAATGATCTCCAAGATTCTCACCAGTAGGTTCTGGGATTGAATCAGGAATAATAGGAGTGGGTGAAGGTCTGGGTGATGGTTTTGGAGAAGGACTTGGGGAAGGGTCAGGTTGTTGCTCAAAAGGTACCTCACTTGGTTGAGCAGAAGATGAGTCAGGCAGTGACTCATTTGGGACTTCACCAGTGGGAGCAGGAGAGGGTGATGGTTGTTCAACAGATAGTCTCTCTGAGGAAGCACCCTCATCCTGAGTTGGTTGGACCAACATAGTATCAAACAAAGGTGGTACATGCCTGAAAATGTTTGCCCTTTTAATCATAAAAGAAAAAAACTTTATACTAGTTAAAATCTATTTACAGAAAGTGATCTATAGGTACAAATATATTAGCTAATTGTATACCTAAAATTAATATAGAAATTAAAACGAAGGATACATTCAAACTTCTTATTAGCCTCTAAGATGCTCTAAGTTACCATCATAAAATGTAATTTGGAAAAATTATACTTTTGATTAGTTGTTAAACAAATTACAGCTATGGCAATATTTGTAGGAATTTGATCCAAGAAGGTACTTTTGAACTTAAACAATGATTAATTGTGTGAAATAAAAACCTCCATTGGGGGTGAAAACAAAGCTTTATTAAATGTTAACACAGTTAAATCCCTTCATATCCCATAAGATGAATAGCATCAAAGATAGCTTGATTGGTAATGAGGTCTTATCCATCAGCATCATCAAAATAAGATCAGTTCGGATTGATGCCTCAGAGATAGACACACTCTTGCCAGCTATTTTGGCAGTTATGTGCCTAACATTGTTGATTGTTTTGGACTTGGCAGACGTCCAAAATTGTTCAACGAATGTGGTCGAAACAACAGGACTTACAGTGAGCGCATGATAAATTAACTTCTCCAAAGATAAATCTATGACTTCATGTAAACTCAAACTTTCCCTTCAGTCTTTTTCAAGTATCGATCTTTTTGTGTTTTTTAGGACAGGACTCCAAGAGCAGCCATGGTTGCTTAGACAGAGATGAGATCGTCGGTAAGAGTGATTAGGGCTTGTAAGCTAGGAATGTCAGGTTAGAGAGAATTGCTTGTCGTAATGTGTTGCGATTGAGATGGGTCTTATAGGTTTAGGGACCTATTTTTAAAGAAAAACGTTCCAATTTACACTTTGTACCTTGGCGGTATTTTTCTCCACGTCTCTTTAGCGGTACAACTTTTGCCGTCACAAACTTTTGCCTAGCTAGGAGAGTTTATGCAAATAAATCGGTTTAAAACCGGTTTTCGGTTTCATTAGAAAACGGTTTTAAAAAAACCTGGTTTTGTTTTTCTAGATAACGGTTTCGGTTTTTTCGGTTTTTTTTCGGAAATGGTTTTTTTCGGTTATAAATGTTCGAATGGGTTTTTTCGGTTATAAAATTTTCGGATCGGTTTTTACCGGTTCGGTTTTTTTTTTTCGGTTATAAATGTTCAGAATCGGTCTTTTACCGGTTCGGTTTTTTTGGAATTTTAAACTTTCGAACATTTATTTAATAAAACTTGTTAATTATCAAAATTTAATTTAACAATACACCGGAACATACTAAACAAATTCAATCATAACTTTTTATTTGCACGGAAACATACTAAAAAATAAACCATAACTTTTATTTAAACAATACAATTTATACAAACTATAAAATATTTAAATACTAAATACATTTCGAGTTTCGGCATGGCCATCACCCGAAAAACATATTAGTTGTACTCAAGTAGTCCAAAAAGAAATTTTTTTTAAAAACTATTAGTGTTCGGTTATATTAGTGTACTCAATTAGTGTTTTTTTTTAAACTTTTTTTTAAAAACTATTAGTGTTTTTTTAAAAACATATTAGTGTACTCAAGTAGTTAAAACCGGAGTTTTTTTAAAAAAACTATTAACGGTTATAAAAAAAAAAAAATTTAAAAAAAAAATTTTAAAAAAAAAAACCGGTAAAAAACCGGTATGATTAAAAAACCGAAAACCGGTCTAACCGGTTCGGTTATATTTAACCGAACCGGTAAAAAAAAACCGGTTTCGGTTTTTTCGACCGATTTTTTAAAAAACCGGTTTAAACTTGCATGTCTACCTAGCGGTACTAACTTTGCACTGTCGGTACTAACTTTGTCCAAACAAAGAATGAACAATGCAAGTATCAGGAATGCTTCAGCACCATCAGTAACTCTTCTCAGTGACTCTCTAAATCTTCTTAAGGCGTTTGACAAGCATCATTTCTAGCTAATATGTATCCACATACTAAAAAAAAATTCATCCAAGCTATACAACTAAACAACACTAACTAGTTGCTAATATTTCTACTAATAGTAGTACTACTTCTAGGGTTAGTTTAAAAGCATACTAAATCTCTAATCTGAAATTGCTTGCTTTAAATGCATACTTCCCTTTACAATAACCATATTCACCAATTTACCTTGCACACAATGTTCCATTGTTATGCATCCCCTTTGTTGTTAAACATGACATAGACAAATCTTTTGGTGGGTTGAACCACACCTGCAAATACTCTTTGAATGGTCTATATTATCTCATGTCTTCAAAATGCATCTCACACGAGGAATTCTCTACTCTTAATCACGCACAAACAAAACTTGAGCAATCTTCTTACTCTTGAACCAACGGCCAACTCTTTATGGTAATGCAAACAAGGATTTCCAAACTGCTTCAGAAGTCGCAAAGTTCACAAACGTTTACTTGACATTCAAACTGCTTCAGAATGAACAATAGGTAGAAAGGTGGAGCATAATGGTTTAGGGGTTTCTTGGAACAAGTTTGATTTGCCATGGTGTGTTTCACCTCTTTCATCCACATAAGACCCACTAAGAATTAGTTCACGTTGAGTAGTGCTCATAATTAGTTATGTGTGAGTGTTTTGGGGTGAAACTGTGCGTGTGAGAAGATATGATTGATTAGGAGATGAGAGCGTTTATACGCAATTACTTCATACTGCCTCCATTTAGCCAATGTAGCTTACTGGATTTATCATCCCTAATTGAAACAACTAAGAGACTGAATTTCGGCTAACATCAAATGCCTTTGGTTTGAAGATCGCTACATTGTCATTAGTGGGAATCTTAAGCACCTGTATGAGTTTCTTCTCATAAGCATCTCGTATGAAGTGGTGCCTAATTGCAATATGCTTTGTCTTCGAATGATATACTGGATTCTTTACAATGCAAATGGTGCTTTCATTATCAATGTAGATCTTTGTGTTCATGAAGTTGAACCCATAGTCTAACATTTGATTTTGAATCCATAAAACTTGCCCACAGCAACTTGCAGCAGCAACATATTCGGCTTCTGTAGTAGAAGTGGCTATAATGGTTTGCTTTTTTGCATTGCCAAGTAATGAGTCTCCTGCCAAGAAATTGACAACCTCCTATTGTGGATTTCCTGTCAAGATTTGCTCCAGCATAATCACTATCTGAGTAAGATTCCAAGGTCAAATGAAGATTTTAGGATACCAAAGGCCCAGTTTGGGTTTGCCCTTTATGGTACCTAAAATTTTTTTGACATCACTCAAATGAGAGGTCTTTGGGTGACTTGAACCTAGGAACAAGCACAGACTGCAAACATAACATGTCAGGCCATAAGCAGTCACATTACATTATGGATCCAATCATTGAACCCTATAGAGATGAAACATCGAACATTCATTGGCTTCCTCATCTTTGACTAAAGGTCTTCTGAGTCTCATTGGTGTACTTGGCAGTATTAAACACTTGCAAAGTCAAACTTTTCAGGATTTAGTAAAAATATTTATCCTGGCTAATAAAAATACTCTGGTTCTGTTTGACTTGAGGCAAGTAAGAAAGTGAGCTCTCCCATTGAATCATCTGAATACTACTCTTCATTAAAGCCTCAAAATATAACACCAAGACTTCTTTGTAGACCCAAAGATGATATCATCCACATAGACTTGAACTAAAATGATATCATGTTTGGGCCTTCTTTAGGAAGAGGAGTTTTGTTAATTCTCCTCTTCTGTATCCTTCTTCAACAAGAAAGTAGAAAAAGTAGCATACCATGCTCTGGATGAGCTTATGTAACTATTATAGAGCTTTAACTACTTTGTAGACTTTCCCTGGATACTTAGGATCTTGGAAACCTAGTGGTTGAGACACATATACCTCCTCATCAATTTTTCCATAGAGAAAGGCACTTTTAACATCCATCTGATAGACTATAAAGCCCATATATGAGGCAAATGCTCTAAAAGATCCTTATGGCTTCAAGTCCTAGCCACAGGGCAAAAACTTCATCATAGGTCTATTCCTTCCTTTTGCCTGTGTACCTGAGCAACCAAATCTAGCTTTGTTCTGACATCCCTCCTCTTTCATCCTTCTTATTTCGATACACCCAACTTTGTACCGATGGCCTTGTTCCCATAAGGCAAATCTACTAGGATTCATAACTTTTTTGAATTCAAACTGCAACAATTCTTCTTGAATAGCATCAACCAGCTCTTCATCTAAGAGCTTTTTAATTCTTCTTGGTTCATGTTGAGATAGAAATCAAGCAAAATAAACAATGATGATTCTGAAAGTCTTATGATTGTTTCTCCTTTTGCTTGTTGAAACATAACTAACAAAAGCGATGAGCTTCAAACTTTCTATTTACTTTGTTCTTGTTTGTACTGCTGATGTTGATGTTGGAATCTCTAGGATAAGTGCCTGAAGGATGAGAGGGATTAATTTCTTTGATGTGGGATAGGACTAACATTAACAACTGTTCCAAATTTGTGTGAAGTCAGCCACTGCACCCTCATCATCATAGATGAAATGTGTAAGTGACCACCGTCGCATCTTTTGAATTATCCTCAAGTGGAGGTATTTCAGAGTCATCTTCTTGAGAATTGGTTGATTTAGTACTGGCAGTACTAACTGGTATGCTAACAGTATTAACCAAGTTAGTACCGCTAGCTTTAGCTGTTGTGCTAACAGTACTAAAAATGTTAGTACTGCTAGACTTAGCAGCTCCTGCCTGAGTAACCAAGTTCTCAGTTTCTTGTTCAAGATTCTTCCTGAGAGCTTCAGCTTCCTCATTAGCTTCCTTTTCTTGCCTTTGAAGTCTTGCAAGATCATCTAGAAAGACTTGTTCTTCCTCTCTTGGACCTCCTTTCTTTGTGGAAGAATAGGAATGCCATATTGGCAGTTCAAAACAGTCTTGATCAGTTTCAACTTCTTTTTCAGAATCCCCAGCACCAATTTTGTCTTTTGTGCCTGTATTTTGGTTAGATTCTTGTTGACCTGCATGAAGGTTAGCTTGATTTATATGATCTACATATGATAAGTTCATAGAATCAGTCAAATAATCAAGGTCAAACAGCCAATTTGGTCATTTCCCTGCAAACATTGGGTTTGTTCTATAGAAGTTTATGTGCAGGTTTTCTTCAACTCTTTTGGTCACTAGATTTGTTGATACTTAAAACTTGCTTTGTAGAGAATAACCAACCAAAAATCCCTCATCAGATTTTCAGCAACTTGCCCAAGTGGTCTATGGTGTTCAAATGATGGTCACATGGCACCCAAAAGGTCTTATATAACTTATAATTTTAGGGTCTTACCAGTTAAACGTTCATTTTAAGGTGTCTTATTATGAGGCTTGGTCACTAATACCCTGTTTAGAACATAGCAAGTAGTACTAACTGCTTCAGCCCAAAAAGTGTTAGGTAAAAATGAATCTGCAAGCATGGTCCTTGCTGCCTCAATAAGGGTCCTGTTCTTTCTCTCAGCAACTCCATTTTGTTGTGGAGTTCTGGCATTGCTGTATTCCCTCTTGATCCCTTTTAACCCACAGAATTCAATAATATCCCTGTTTTTAAATTCTGTTCCATTATCACATCTAATAGTTTTAACCTTTTGATTTAATTGGTTCTCTATTTGTCTTATAAAGTCCTTAAGGATTTCGCACTAGTTTCATCTTAGCTTCTTTAAGAAAAATGTCCAACTAAATCTGCTAAAATCATCAGTGATAACCAAACAATAGGTCTTATGGTTTATGCTTCTGACAGATGTAGGTCCAAACAAGTCCATATGAAGAAGTTGTAGGGTGTGGCTAATAGAGCTAACTAACTTGGCCTTACAAGAAGCTTTGTGTTGCTTTCCTTTCTGACAAGCAACACAAGTGTGGTCATTTTGAAAAAGCTTTGTAGGTAAACCTCTTACAAGGTTTCCCTTCACAAGTCTGTTTAGGTTTTTGAAATTAACATGACCCAACCTCCTATGCCATATGTTAGATTCATCAGTTGTAGCCTTTGCAATTAAACATGCCAAACCTCCTAAAGGAACAATGTTCTCTAAATTGAAACTATATATATTGTTTTGTTTGGAGACTTTAAGTAATATTTGATTTTCATCAGGTAACTTAAAATCAGGAGACAAAACAAGACATTCAGAGTTAGTAAACAGAACCTTGTTCTTTTTGTCACACATTTGTGACACAGAAAAGAGATTGAAATGCTAAAGTTCTTTCACAAAGCTTACATCCTCAAAATCTAACTTACCTGTTTTTATTTTTCCTTTACCAGTAATATAGCCTTTACTACCTCCAAAGGCAATAGGGCCACCATTAAAATCTTGAAAGTCAGCAAGGTAAGCCGTGTTCCCTGTCATGTGCCTGGAACATCCACTATCAATAATTCCTTTATTCTTTAGAGTTCTATGTGGATTATCCTGCACATTTAAAAGAAAGAGATTAGACTCTCTTAGGGACCCAAGCCTGTTTGGGCTTGAGTCTGCCTAGTGGATCTTTGAAAGTTGAATAATTTCTAAGACTAGATCCACCATTGTATTTGGAGAGAATATTATTGTTGTATCCTGGTGTTCTCCATTTACAACCTGCTGAGGACTTAACAGCAGTGTCCCATTTTTCCCCAACAGTACTAACTTCTTTTACCTTAGCAGTATAAACTTTTTGGTTTGAAAAATTTGTTCTTAGTACTGTTGTTCTTTTGAAAGGCCTTGATGATGGTGAATGAGTTTTGTGAAAAACATTTGCTGGTCTAACACCATTCACTTTGGGCTTAACAGTATTAACTTTCAGAGCAGTGCTAGTTAGTACTGTCTGTCTGTTAACATTTTGTCTAGCGGTACTAAAATTTTTAGTACTGCTAGCTTTAGCAGTATTAACTGGATTATTTCCAGTTCTTGTTTGTACTGCTAAAGGAACAAATTGATTTTGTTTGTTTACTCTTTGAACATTGTTCCATGTTGGTTTCCTCTCCCCTGTACCATTACCCTTAGACATATTTTGTTTGTTTAGTTCAACTTGTTTAGCCAATTTTACATGATAATCACAATCTCTTATTAAATGACTAGAACTACCACAGACAAAACATGCTCTTTCAGTAAATCCATGCCCCAACTCTTTGTTGTTAACCTTAGGTTTTTGACTATGTGTAGACTGATTCTTAACATTTTCCCTAGGTGTTTTTACTTGCTTGTTAGCAAAACTAGGTGTATCAAGTCCTTTAGTTTGTACAGACACATGCTCATCATCACTATCTGATTCATACTCCTCAATGATAGGAGCATCAGACCAAACCTTAGGTTGAACTTCTATATTTGATTCATTGACAACTGGTTCAGACACTAATTCAGAAGTTTCTGTACTAATGTTAGAGTCACAGGTATCAAGTTCAGTTGTTTGAGACTTTCTTGGACCATATGTATATTGTGAGTCATCTATTTCAATATCAGGTCCAGAGGGCAAATAATTCCCTGTCATGGGTGGGGGTACTGCTTGCATTTCACATGTTTTACCAAGCCTTTTATGCAAAGGTGGATTTTCAAAATCACTTTTATTGCCCTTAAAGACACTTTGCAAAACTTCATTTTCATAACTCAAAATCCCACTATATCTGTAATCACCATACCCGAGCCCAAATTTATCACTGGCACTCATAGGATAATTTATAATTTTACCAAGATTTTTTGAAGAATGATTCCATTTGTCTACTATTATTTCTAAATCATCTTTTTCTTTTTGGGCTTTAGTCAACAATTTCTTGTGGTAAGTTAGAACATCTGTTTTGTCATCTAAATCTATTTTCATAAATTTGATTTTTTGTTCATACCAAAGTTGACCTTGTTGATGGGCAACTAACTGTGCTTCAACTTTCTTAAGACCTTGAGTATAAGCCTTTATTTCTACGCTAGCATCACTAAGTTGCTCTCTCTGAGCATCATATAGTCTTTTAAGGTTAGCATAAGACTCTTTACACTCATTTGAACAGGAAGGTACCTGTTTGTCTGATCCTGATCTGTTGCTAGCCATGAAAGCATAATTTTCATCATCTTCTGAATGAGTTGTCCAGTCAACACTTTCTCCATCAACTGTCACCAATGCTTTAGACTCTTCTTTCTTTCCAGTTCTGCTCCCATCTTTATTTCCAGGATTCCATCCATCCCTCCTCCTGTTATCTTCCTTTGTTCTACACTCTCTTGCAAAATGCCCTGTTTTGTGGCAGTTGTAGCATTCCACTTTGGTTTTATCAAAACCAACAGGTTCTTTTGCATCAAACTGTAGCTTTCTACCAGTCTTCTTGTAGAACTTCTTTATTCTCATGGAGATCATTGCCACTTGCCATTTTAAGTCCATTTCTTCAAGGTCATATTCATCAACCTGGTCTAAGTCCTCATGATCCAGTTGAGGACAACTTGATTGACTTGCAAGCAAGGAATATGATGATGTTTGTTCATGCTTTGAATTATGACCAGAAGTATTGGAAACACCATAAGCGGTACTAACATCATTAGTACTGCTGGTGTTTTCAGAAACAAATGCTACATTTTGCAAGTTGGAAGATGATGCAGTAGAGCCTTTTACATCATTTTCAAAGACTCTTAGATTGTTGTACAAGTCATCAAAACTGAGACTGTCCATTCCTGGTTTGTTCCTCATAATTAAGGAAACTTGTAACCAAGCAGAAGGTAGAGATCTTAGAAATTTCTGATTTGCATCTTCAGTAGATACACCTGCTCCATGAATCTCTAACTGACTGAGAAGACTTTGGAATCTCTCATAGCCTTTGTGAATCCCATCTGTGTTGGATACAGTGAATCCTTCAAACTGTTGCTTCAAGATGTACTTCTGCATCTTTTTGGATTCATCATTTCCACCAAATCTGGATTTGATGGCATTCCACATTTCTTTTGCATCAGTCATCTTATGGAATTTAGCTAGATGATCTTCTGGTATGGCCATTAGCAAGGTGGTCCTAGCTTTTCTTTCTCTTTCTCTGGCCACTATTTCTTCTGCTGTTTTAGGAGGCAAAATTTTAATTTGTCCTGATGTATCAGTTGTGACTGACACAGGACCATTCCCATTTTGGATAACCTCCCAAATTGGATAGTTTGTATGAGCCAAATAGTGTTCCATCTTCATAGCCCATATATCATATTCTCCCTTTTTGAGAATAGGCAGTTTGATGGTTGAGACTGTATGAGGAGTTTGTTGTGTTGGTGTTTGTTGTGTTGGTTGTGGAGGTGGTGGTGGTGGATTCTCATCTTGTGTTCCAGACATGTTTAGTTTTGTTGGTTGGAGATGAATAACTGGTTTTATCTGTTCTTCTTATTCAGAGTTTCTCCAAGCTCTTATACCACTTGTGTGTCCTGATTAAACTGAATGGATCTTTGCAGCCTATAAAGGATGATAGCCATGATGTATAAATACAAATGACTATGTAGAAACAATGACTATGAATACTATGTGTTAATGCGGAATCTTAACACAAGTACTAAGAAGAACAATGAACAACTGAATAACAACTTTATTAATGTGTTCTTGAGGATTACAGATTGCTAACTATGAAATATGATTTGTAATCGTCTGTGTTCATGTATATCTGCTAACTATGCCAAAGGAGATCCTTTTATATACGAAGGATAACCCTAAAAGGCTGACATATATTTTACTAAAATATCTCATAAATATCTTTTAAATATCTTCTCAACGGTACTAACTAACTTTCTACTAACGGTACTAACTAACTAACAGTACTTAATACTTTGTACTGTCGGTACTAAGTATAACTGTCAGTACTAACTATTTGTACTGTCGGTACTAAGTTAAGAAAACATTAATCCTAACAAGAACATATATGCATATGAGTATATAAGGAAAGGTATCGTCGAGAGTGTCATATTAATGGCGAGACTTGAAAAGATGGTCATAAATGGAAAATAAAACATTTTATGGACTAACACGTCTGAATGGTCGGACTTTCTAAAAATAGTAACTTTGTAATTATATGAAGTTTCCAAAAATAGAAAGTTTTTAATAAAGTGATAAAACTTATGTTTGAAAGAAAGATAGTATCTAAAGTATACTAAGTGTTAGGATCTAGGTCGCGCAAGAGGATTTCTCATCACATGTGTATTTTATACGATTTCTATCGTTGCGATGTACGCATCATTCGATCGTACTTTATTATGTAGTAATCGAGCAATATAATTATAGGTTGCGGTCGAGTTCATTGACGAGACGTTTCGTGATTGATTGATTATTGGTCGTGGTCTTCGATCAAGGTGAGTTTATAGCCTCGCTTTTGAACTATTTTTGAATCTTTTATAAACCCGCGAGGGGGATACATGCATGTTTTGAAAAATAAAACACAAGTAACATTATGTGTACTTGTTGTTGTTTGTTCTGAAAAGTGGAACGCAAGTAGTTTTAACGTACTTGTTGTAGCTTGTTTTATAAACTGAACATAAGCAGTTTTATACATGTTTGATGATGTGGTTTGTTCTAAAAATTAAACGCAAGTGTTTTGAAATGATAATACGATTTCATTGCCATGAGTATATGCCTTTTGCTGTATGATCGTTAATTACCGAAGAGGTAACAAATAGATCTATTGGGTTTGACAACTCTGTCCGGGGTATGAATCCATTGCGCGAGCACCATGTAACGGAAATTCTGTATTGAGAAATGGGTGGTGGCATACTACCCGGTCACTTATTTGTCTATCTTGATAAATGTGTTAAGGTTCGGTACACGGGCTCATAGAAGTTGGAAATGTTGTGTGGCTTGCCTAGCTAGCAAGTCATACATGTTTTTTGTGGAACCAAACTGCGTTCTAAGGTTATAAATGTTCTATGGAACCAACTATATGCTCTAATTGTTACTTGAAAACTCTATGAATTCACTCAACCATTGTGTTGACATTTTTAAGCATGTATCTTAGGTTTTGATGCTTGTGACAGCTTGGACGAGACGAAGCGTGGATATCAAGGATTGGAATTCGGTGAAATTTTATACATTCGATAATGTGATTTTTAGAAAACGAGTCGTGTGATGACTCATTAGAAATATATTTTCTAAACTAGTTTGGGACCTTGTAACTCTAATCTTCTTTTTAAATAAATCGAATGTGATTTTGTTTTATAAACGTCTCTTTTGAAGTCGTTTACTGTGAATCGTGTGCATATATTATGAAGTAGCATCCCAAAGTGATATTCTGCTGCGTTGTAAATTTGGGGGTGTTACAGAATGGTATCAGAGCACGAGTTGTAACGAATTAGGTCGTTTTTCAAAACCTGGACTACAACTGATTTTGGGAAATTTTCACGAGTCTTTCACCGTTCTCTGATATCCGCGTGCGCGTTGTTCTCGATCCTTAGATGCCTTGTATGATGCTTTTAATTGCATTCTATGTGCGTAACAAGATGGGTAGCACTTGGTATGAATAATATATTCTTTTATTAAATATATATATATATATAGATATATATATATATATATATATATATATAATACGGCATGTTCCTATGAGACTGATTTATATATGTATTTTGATATTCGCTACTTGCGAAGAGTTTAATTTTGGTAAGTATTACTTGATGGATGCATCTTTGTTATATGATGATTATAATTTCGTGTACGTATAAGTATATATGCGACCGTTGCTAATATAAGCATTATGGACGCAACACTATCCCCCGATGGTGTGTTCGATTTTCCCATGCCATGTGTCGTTTGAGAACGTTGATTTGATACAATTGTATATATAAAATATATCCCAAATATCAAATAGTAATAGTATAGAAAGTATCCCGATCGATATAAAAATTGCTTGAGGACAAATAATATTTTATCTCCCGGATGTTGTATCTCAAGGAGAGATGAATTTGAAATTCACAAAAATGCTTCCAATTTAATGCTTGAATATCTTTTAATTTTATTTTTGGTTTTAAACTAAAATTTAAAAAAAATAAACTATAGAAAACTAGAAACAATTAGCAAGCTAATAAACGAAAAATGATATATAATAAAAGATATGCTTGCTAAGTGTATTGATTATACCCTTAAGTGTGGATTAAATATACAATTAAGTCCTTATCGATGAATCAATATCTTTCTAACAAATTATCTTCTCACAACGTTGGCTTATATTGAAAACAACTTTTATTAAGATATCGATTACTAAATTAATACCTAGTTATTCTTACGGCTTTTGCCCGCTCGAATAACCAAAACAATAATCTAAGTAATATAAAAATTACTAATCAATATTTTCCCTTTTTTATTAATCACACTTAATTCACTAAACAATTTAACACTTAACAAGCATATATAAAAAATCTACTCACTAAGCATATTAATCAACAAATAAGAAAACATAATCATCATAAGCTAAATAAATCTAAACTACTAAAATTGAAAAGAGAAAGAGGATAGAACCAAATGATCAACCGAATCGAATATAAAACCACCTGATCTTACAAACTTAAAAAACAAATAAGCTTATCACTGTTAAGCTTCTACTTCACTAATTAGCAAGTAAAGGTGTCAACTTTATTTAGTAATTACTTCTATAAAAACCAAAAAGATCAAAACTTTATCTATTTATCAACCTTATAAAACACTTAAGCTCTGGCCTTAGATGATGGAAGGATAAAATTAGAGATAAGACAAGAAAGCAAAAGGTTAGGATGAATAAGCTATAAGCTAAAAGCTTTAATTCTAAAATATGTGGTATTTTGAAATAGAAAAGCTAAAAGCTACTAGATCTAAATGATTAAGCTATTTCAATAAGACTAAAAAAAACTAAATTAAAAGGTTTTGGAAAAATAAGATAAAAACATTAAGCTAGAAAAATAAGCAATCAAAAATAAGCTATAATAAGCTAACTCAAAAAGCTTTAAATCAAAAACACTATAAAATAAGCTAGTCCAAATAAGCTATGAAAGTAGCTAATTAGAATATAAGCTTAAGAGATTGGATCCAAAAATAAGCTATAAGCATGAGCTTATTTGGAAATAAGCAAAAGAAAAGGAGTAGAAGAATAAACATAAGAAAATAAGCAAAAAGAAATAATAAGCATTAATAAAAACCAACCTTAATAAAAAGCGCCTACATTCATAAGCTAAAAAGAGTTGATTACAATAAGCTAAATAAGCTATAAAAGCTTTTACAATAAGCAAACTAATAAGCTAAATCTATTCTAAATTTACTCCTACTACTAACTAAATTAAACTACTATCTGAAAATAAATCCTAAAAATCTAACCACCAAAAATGAAAGTTGCTGCCTCCATTTTATAACCCAAAGCCCATGGGGGCATTTTCGTCATTTAAGGTCTCCAAAACGCGTTGTAGTGCAATTTAAGGGGTACTTTCATCATTTGTTGTCCCAAACGCGTTATTAATACGCTCCTCATATGACAGGTGCCATATATGGATCCATCAATCGCATGAGGACACGTGCCCTTCCAGAACCTTCATTTATTACTAATCATTGGCTACAACTTCATACCTGCCATTTCATCACTCAATGATTAGCAGGCCACGTGTCACCACATGAGTGGTGCCACGTGGCATCTCAATAGTAATATGGCCATCGCCGCAGCTACCGCCAGACCACTGGTCAACATCGGTCAACGGTGGCGGACCACCATGGACCACCGTCGGACCACTGGTCAACCACCGCCGGACCACCGATCAACCACCAGCAATGGTGGTTGATCGCCAGTCAACAGAAGGGTCAATGGGTCAACGGTTGCCACGTGGTAGCCGCGTGGCGTCCACGTGTCACCAGGTGGCGCCACATGGCAGCTGACGTTGCAGAGGGGATATACCCTCATGCAAGAATCGAACATGTGACCTTGTGGTTATAACCTTAAGGCAACACAAGAAACCATTTGCGCTATGCAAAGGTTTTGTTATATATACATGAAATTATATGTTAAACCCTTAATTAAGCCAGGCCAGATTTATTAATAACTAGAGGTTCAAATAAGGCGTAAAAGGTTCAAATTAGAGATGTTCAAGATAGAAAGGCCGGTACCATTAGACTTGTAATTTCGCGCTCTTTACAATGGAGTGATCGTAGGATTTTAACAGGTTCGTTTAAACCTTGATAAACGTGAAAACATCGTCGAAAGTAACTCGAAAAGTACCATTTTGCTTCGTTTTCAATCCTTTGTACCTACAAGACATAAAAACACAAACCAGACATATTTGCAATAATATTTATCATATTTCATGTTTTTAGTCTGTTTATTAGTGATTTTCGAGGTATAAATGATGTGTGTTTAAGCACCCATCAAACGTCTATTTTAATAAAGCTTTCGTGTTGTGTTTCGATTCCCTTACATAGACATCTACCTAGTAAGTCTTAAAGGTTGAATTCTAGAAACCCATAAGCTTTGTGTTTTAAAATGTGCCAAATAATTAGGCACGGCTTTGTATTAGGGTTTGGATGAATTAAAATGATGTTTGGCTAGATTTGAATTGGGTTTAGAAGACTCTTTTAAACCAGCAAGTTGTTTGTCGTTTTCCAAAATGATTTTGACCCGTAGGATTCTGTAAAGTGTCTTGGGTTGTAGATCTATGTGTGTGGTATTCTATATTGATTACATGTGCATGTTCCCGTTGTATGATAGTAGTAAGGCCAGTCACTAAGATGTGCGGGTTTTGGTACTAGGTATGCATGGGGATGAGATGCAGTTATAAATACGGTGGCCAACGTAATTATAAATGTATCGCGACTCACGTATACTTACGTCATCCTGCTCACTCAAATTAGTGTTGACACCATGGGATCATATATGAGTATTGTTATGGTATGTATCTAGTGTTGTTTGTGTTTTAGTTGGTTTGGTGAAAATTCCCAGGTATTGGGTAATTACAAGCCAGGTTTGAGATTCTTACCTTTGGTTTTGCTCCGAGAGCATGATTATTTGATTTTCGTGTTTTATGGCCTTTATATATATTAGCCAACCCTCGTACCTAACGTTGCCCATGTTCTCCCTCGTATAAATAATGTCGCCGAAGTGCTGGCCGGCCTACTGCCGCATCACAAGGAGGGGAACGGGTGGACGAGTTGGTAGATGAGGTAGAGGAATGAGAAAGCCTAAGAGAGGAAATGTTGATCAAGTCGATGTTCTTGTATCAACTATTCAAAAGGAAATTATGGTACCTGTAGAGGACTCATAGGTCTGTTACCTTTAATTGGGCTCACATTGATGATATCCAAAGGTTTCAGATTTCAATCGTTTTCGTAAGCTAGAAAAATTTGTCGTAATTCTTAGAGACTGCTTTTGATTAGAAATCCGTTAGGAGTGTTTTAAAATATTTTTGGTATATGAAGACCTGAGAGATTGTACTAGGAAGTAGAGAAACATCCTAGATACATGTAGGAATTCGGATGGAGTTGTATTGACTCTCGATAAATGAGTTATCGCCGAAACGGCAAGACCTGTCAAAAAATTTAGACAAGAATTTGAATGAGTAATAAGTCCAAGAATTTATATGGAAACCCCTGGATGTGTAATACTAGAGGTTCAAATATTGAACAAACTTAGACTTGATCGGTTGTTCCAAGCTTTGCGGACTCACGGTTTAGGAGATGCGTTGAAAATGACGAAGAGGTAGAATCCAGAAAATCATCAAGAAGATAAAGGTTTATTGGTCAGTGGTTATTGTTGCTTCAAAGTTTTCATCTTATCATCGGTGTCCTGATTGTGCATTCTTTAGTCATGGTTTTGATTTAGAGCCCCATGAGAGCTATATATGTGATGTTCTAGTGACATGGGTGGTTTGGGCTAGGTTGCCATGGTTACCTTAGATTTCATCCTGTTACGATAGGATTCGGATTTTTGGGAAAATGTAGCGGTTCCCGCTAGCACTCTTTTGTACGTGTATCTTCTTTGTTTACTCGTATCCTTGTTTGGGTATTCTTTATACTTGTTATGATCTTTAACTTTAAATCAACCTAATGACATTTTACAAATCATTGATTTTGACCCATGAATCATTTTAAACGTTTCAAAAAAAAATTATGAGTGCCATTCTATAAATCAAGCCAATTTCAAACCATTTGAAATTTTTTTATGCAACTCCAACTGAAATGATATTTTTATAGATGATGGTAAATTTTAAAATGTGTAGTCAACTTAGAAGGTCACTTGGACCTGAACTTGTGGAAGAGATCTTGATCGAACTAGTCGTTGTAAGTAAGCTTAGGAGGGACTATGGAATTTAGGTAGCCAAAGAAGTGGACCGGTTGCTTGTTATAGCGAGACTTAGTATGAAGTCGGATTGAACATCCGCATGCCGTGTATCGGCAAGTTCTCGAAGGCTAGATGTAGCGTTGAGTGCCATTGTGTAGGGGTGAATGCATATATATATATACCTTGTGAATCATAGGATTTAAATGGGTAAAATTGGTTTGATGGTGAGATACCGAGAAACCTAATACCGACATTGAGAAAAGATCTTCTTGAGGTCATAAGACTGCCAAAGTGGATGAAAGCAGGGTTTTATTAACTTCGATATTGGATGTGCAATATGGAGAAGATTTCTCCTACATCAAATGTCACACCCCGCCAAGGCAGAAACACGATGCGTAAACAAGAATGGATATCATCACAACACATGGTGTCTATATAGAGAATACTAAAATGAAAACTAAAGTAAAGCAAAGACACAAAGTGTCATAACAATACCCAAAACCTAATGGTGTCTTTATTAATGAGAAAGAGGTCTCGTCAATAAATGACATGCAAAACATAATCCAAACAATTCATGCAAACGCATTTATTCAAACAGAAAGCATAAATAAACTCCAAGCATCCTACGGTCTCTTCTAGCCACTTCGCTCTATCTTAGCACCATTAAGCTCACCTGAAAATGATGCTTAAAACGTCAACATAAAGTTGAGCGAGAATCATAGGTTTACGACATACAACAATATCCAAAATAAACTTTCAATTAGCTGCTGTAATTACCAAAACAATTCATGACAACAATTAACAACAACAGGACAGAACGTGCCCATGATCCACAATCATATCAACTACATATGTGCGCTACATGGCCTCATATTAGCTCACGCAGTCTTACCACCGTCACACCTCGTTTTGCATATTGGGATCCACAATACCAAACATATCATATCGGAACACAACGGGACGGAACGTGCCCACGATCCAATACACATAATTACAACAAGCTTAAAAAAATATTAACACGACAACAAGACAAGCATCATTCTCACCCCAAAATAACATGAGAAAAAGGGGCTATGAAACTCACCTTTGCTTAGCTTTCCAAAAGATTCCAACAATAAGCTTCACAAACAACTAGCACAAATCTATACAACAAAATAACTCGTGTTACACGCTACTAAACCAAAAGCTTAATGCACATGTAACAATCATATGATGGATGTCTAAGGTGTTCTATTAAACCCATGGGTCACCCCGACACCATACACAACTTTAACTACTTCGTTAACTAGTTTCACTAGTTAGTCATAATTTGTTCAAAACTGCAGAATTTTAACGTGACTTAACGTACTCAAAACCTATACTTACTGACCTCCATAATTCATACCAAAAATTACCTATGTTCATTTATGAGTATATTAACTACCTCATGATTTCCAAGAGCCATTTACATGCACAAGTACGCCTAAGAAAATCAAACTTCAAAACAGTCCTAACTCGGATCTGATTGCACACTAAAACGTTTGGACCTAAAAACCATACTTAGACTCCAAATTAGAATCTCTCCTTTGGGGAATTTCTAATAGACACATAGAACTAAACTCCTGTATAAGGGCTAAGCTAAATTCGAATTTTAAGTGGGGTTTTATACCTCGTAATCTGACCTAAATCTGACCCGTATTTACTGCTTTGACAACTTTTCTTGCAACCAACGTTTGAATGACTTCTCGACCTCAAAAACCTTCGAGGCCGGATGTTCTGAAAACTAGACTCTCTGAGCTACGTTATAGACACTGGAAACTTGACAAAAGATATTACCATCATTGAGATATCAGTCAAACAACACAGCCCTAAATTCTGCCCCAATCTAAATCAAATTCTAACGCGAATTAAGTTTAACCAATTACACCCATAAGCTTCTAATTCAACCCTAATCATTATAACATGATCATTATACCATTAATTACAGATTTAATGAACCCTAATTATCCACCATATTGATTATTACATGATTAAAGATTAATAACTAACAATGATTAATTAAAACTTACCTTAGAGCTTAATTTATTCCCAAAAGCAAAAACCCTAATTTTTTTTCTCCTCTTTTCTCGTTGTTCGACCGATCTCACAAGGGGTAAGGGTTATGGGATTTTATTTTGTATTTATAGGCCCGCAAACTAATTATAGATAAAGTCTAATTAGTATTTGTTTCCTTTTAAAACTCTTTTTTTTTCTTTCTTTCCCTTATCCGGCCGAATGGCCTTATTATTATTTTTTTATTTTTTTATTAATTACTTAATTATTAACATTACCGTAATTTTCTACAAAAACCTAAGCTTATTTGCGCATAACTTTTTGCGTAAACGCAATTTACTAGACTTTTAAAAATAATTAACTTTTCATTTTTATTAAACCTAACATTCTAAAAATAGAAATTTCATTTCTTTCATATCCTTACTACTAGAACCTAATCTCTTCCTAATATTACTTACACATAAATATGTATACGTATAATTACTTAAACAATTAACGCGAAACCGTTTCAATTACCAAAATCATTTCCTTGTCACAAAAAGTGAACGAAATGAATTCCACAAAATCCAACACAAATCCAATCCCA